>VDFB02046714.1:0-17677 GCA_007258455.2 Sequoia sempervirens
GTCATCACCAAATCTCACAACACCACTATCATACTTTTCCAAGCTCACAAACTTTTATCACTTGTCATGTGATGAGAGAATCCACTGTCAATCACGCATTCATCTTTCTCTTCAATTTGAGCAACTAGGGATTTCTCCACATTTGTACAACTAGTGGATTTAGTAGGCACAGGATTATTTTCCTTGATAGCAATAAATACCCATTCATCCTCACTTCCATTTCCTTTATCAGATTCATCATCGGTCACACCTTCATCAGCAGCATAATAACACTTTCTTTGAAATCTAGGCTTGTTAGGTCTTGACTTAGGAACTCTTTTCGAACACCTTGATGCAAAATGACCTATCTTATTACATGAAAAACATTTAATAGGAAACTTCCCTTTATACTTACCTTCTCCTTTGGCTTCCCTTTTGACAATAAGTGCTTCAAGCTCATCCAGTTCTCTCTCTTCTACTTCAATATTTCTCATTTCTTCCTCATATTTGAATACTTTTCTAGAAGAAATTTCACCTAGATCATATATTTGTTTATCTCTTCTGGAAGTAGTAGCCTTGAATACAAATTCTTCCATAGGAAGGGCATCACCAAATTCACTCAACTCAAAAGCAGTAAGCTTACCAATCAACATATCTCTAGTTACATTTGTCATAGTTTGAAGCTCTTCAATAGTTGTATCTTTGACTTTGTATGCAGCAGGAAAGGATCTAAGCACTTTAGAAACACCGATTCTTCCAACTATCCATCAGCACATCTGATACCACACACAAGTCCATTCACTCTTTGCATGAAAGTGGGGTGTAATATTCTCATCATCACCCATTCTCACTCTATATTTCCCTTTCAAACTTTGTAGCTAGCACTTCACATTAGCATCACCTCTATATACAAATTCTTCTTCAAATTTTTCCTGTGATCTCATAAGGGCCTTGATCCATTTAACATTTGTCATCTCAGAATCAGTCAAAGCACTCAGCAATGCCTCCTTAGCCCTAATAAATTGTATTCAACATCCCTAATCTCAGTAGTAGTAGTAGGACCATTTTGTGGGATAACATACCTATTACTTGTAATGCTCCAATAGGATTCACCAATGCATCTAAGATGACACTCCATTCGAGTCTTCCACAGAGAATAATTTGTTCCGCCAAATCTTGAACTATACTTCTTGTATGTCGCCATCCCGAATCACCTCAAGCTGTTAAACTTCTTCCAAGGAACCTGCTCTGATACCAATTGTTGGAAACACAAGGGCAAACAACTAACAGGGGAGGTGAATCAGTTGTCATAGAAATTCAAAACTTATTAAACTTATTAACCCTTATTCTCGTGATCTGATTAATAACCATGAAAGAACAACCATCAACACATTAGAAACACACATAACACCAAGATTTTTTACGTGGAAACTCAGAGACACATAAAATGTATTGATTGGCATTACACTCTTGATCTCGATTACTAACACCTCATCCTAAATCATCCCTCGATCTAACCATTTAGTCAAATACCCTTATTTGATTAAATTCATCATTTTTCCTCCATTACTTAAATAAATCATTTATCTGATTAAGCCATTCTCTCTTGTTGAATTAAACTAATCAATCTGATATAATTATCTCTATTTAATTAAATAATTAATTTTATTTGATTAAATCTCTAAAGTCATCTTATTAAATTAAATAAATTAAAACCTTATTTGATTTATTCTAACATTCATCCCCTTTAATTAAACAAATCAAAAATCTTTATATCATATTCTTTTCATCTTTTGATTTAAATCAACCCATAAATCTAAATCAATTGGTCACATCATCTAATCCCTCATTAAATTAATTAACCCCTGATTAATTTAATCTTAATCCATGTCTCATCCTCTAACTTTTGCCACTTGCACATGAAAATAGATTTAATTCATTTATTAAATCTTTATTTTCTCTCAACATGACATAAAAGAGGAATATTCCTTCAAATTTGAAATCCCTCCAAGTGGACTTAGTCCTTCCAACAAGGCATTTATTTCATCTTACAAGTCCTTTTTCCTTGAGCCAAGTGGCCATTACTCCATTTGACTCTTCATCCACCTTGTCATTTCACTAATTGCAAATTTCAAATAAAGGCATTTATGGGCACATTCATCAAAATGTGCACATCCTTCATCCATTCACATCTTGACAAGTGGCACCTCGCCATAGGTTGAAAGTTAGTCCCAAATTGCTTCATTTTGGGCATTTCTCCATCTTTTCTTTCTATAAATAAGAGGTTTCTCTCCTCATTTGATCATCCACAATTTGAGCAAACTTATTATACTCAATTTCATCTTCAAGCATTGGCATTTTTATCAATTTCATCAAAAGCATAGCTAGGTTATTGCAGGTTTTCTCCATGGATTTCATTTGAAGCAATCACCAAGTGGATCACATCTTCATCAAATCATCAAAGCTTGCATAGGAGTTGGGAAAGGGCCAATTTCCACATCAAATTGGCACCAACTCCCCCATAAGATCAAGAGTTTGCATGTTTTTAATAGGATTTGATCTATCTCCTTGCTTTCTTATTGTATTCTTGTTTTTATTCCTATTTTTAACTTTTCTAATGGATTTTATGGGGAACTTTGATCTTAGCTTGCATTAGAATCTTCTAATTCATTTTTTGTTGTGTTTTGCAGGTACTAGGATCTTGGTTCTATAGAAACCCTGTTAGGGGAAAAACCATGATGGAGGTCAGTCCACAAGATTATACCCTGTTAAAAGTATAAGAATAATAAATGGGGAATGCACATACATTCAGGCACACTTCCTATAGCTCACTACTCAATTACAACAAGGCTTACTTCCCAAAGGAAGACACACTTTCTTGCAGAAACATTCAGATTACATCCACAGTATTTTGAACTAAGAAAATAGCATCTGCTAATGCCTAATTACAGTTTCGGTTAAGCACATGAACACTTCTTCACTCTTCTTCACTCTTCTTCACACTCTGCTCTACCATCGAATGATTTAGAAAATTATTCGCACACACCATACATTCAAATAGAATAAACAATCGCTTATATATATCTGCAACTAGGAATTACATCGTTACATGTCGGCTTCAACAAAATAACAAAATGAATATAAACTATCGGCCCAAAACAATAACAATTAATGTGAATCAACCAAGGTCGGCCACAACATAGTGAAGACCCAAAATAACATCCTTGAACATGAACCACCCAAAATTATTCCTCGAAAGATCCACAACACGCCATAATCACCTTGTCGGGCCATGAACATGAAAACATGAACACGTAAGATAAAAATCACCGATCGTGGAGCACAATGATCAATGCAGGGCATACAACACAAATAGAGCATGATCTAGAAACATCCACAAACATCATGAATCACTATAGAATCATCTACAACAATTGAACTTATAGAATCACATCATCTTCATTCGAAACACCAGAAACGAAAAAAAATTGAGAACACAATTGTTCATAACTCGATCAAATCTTCATGCGGATCTCTGAAACTTGATGTGGATAAACTACATATACTCAAAAATAAACCATTTAGTCCACAACATCTAATTATCAATGAACTAAACTCACCAATAGACTGAACTTCACTTCACCACTGACAACCTGCAACTCATTCAATTACAATTTTCTCAATATCCTCGACATATACAACTTCTAATGCATTAATGTTAATAGTGTTGACATCAATGACAGCCACATATCAGTAACACAACCACAACATCCAACAGTAGGGAAAACTATGTTGAATGACCTGATGTATCCTCTCAAAGAAAACACAATCCCATTTTGGGTTGTTCCAGTAAGTGTTGGAATCATTTCCTGTATATCCTTTCCATGCTATAATTTGTAGTGATAACAAATTTTCATAAGAAATATTTTACTACATTTATTGCTACACATTTCTTCTTATAGGACACCGAATCAATTTTTATATTTAGTGTTTTCTTAAGCTGATGAATAAAGAATCCAGTTACATCTGCTATAGATATTTTCAATTCCATGTCTAACAAGAAGGGTGTTAACTGTTATCAGATACTTGTAGTAGTTGTACCATCCATTATAATATGTATCTACTATTTTTTTCACAGAAATATTAATTACACCATGCTATTCTAGGTAACATTCTTATTTGCTTTGCATTCTATCTTTGTATAAATGGTTTTCTATTTCAGTTGATTTAGAACAGCTACTGATAAATTTAAATTCTTGATCTAAGTCTATGACAGGGCTTTTGTTCTCAGCACTTGTAACTACTGTTGTAACTAATGTTGTGAAAGATGTAGTTGACCGACCTCGCCCTGACTATTTTTGGCGGTGTTTTCCAAATGGTATATTAGTTGTGAACAACTTATCAACCTCTAGTACTAAACTTTAGACTTATCTTTTTTTCTCTTCCTGATTAATGACCATTTTGGTGGCAAGCTCTTTATTTATTGTTATTATTATTTTATCATTGATGATTCAAATTAGCCTTCTAACTGGTATGAGGTTGTTCTATAAATTTGATAACATTAAAGGGAGGGTTGAGTGTCATGGCAATGAACATGTCATAAGGGAAGGTCACAAAATATTTCCTAGTGGACATACTTCATGTAAGTGCAGCATCCTATACCTTTTGTTAAAATCATCAGGGGAGGCTTCCCTTTATTTATAACCTGTGAAAAATTTACAAGGTGTGGAATATACAAGAATACTTGCATTCATACAAAAATCAGCTATTAGATCAATTATTCAATAACATGCTATCTTAATAAAACAACACCATGCGGAGAAATAATGACTAATTTTCTCTTTATTGCTACATTAAAAAATATTAAACACCCACTTGGAATAATGCACAGAACAAAGTGGAGAGAGTGAAGCATTGGCTACTTTGATCTTTGAAATTGATGATTTTTTTACTAAATTGATAATGTTTGAAGTTTCTTTTTCTTTCTTAGATGTTGAGTCTAATTAATAAGTTTAATATTGTGTTGCAACTTGCAAGTGAGTATGTTGATATGATAAAGGCTAGCATTGTTGATCCTCTAAAAGTTATCAGAATTGCATTAGTTGATGCAAAAAGGTAAAACTATTTATCTTTATTATAATTAGTGGAATTTACAACTACAATATCTGATAAAAATCTACTTCCAAATATGCTTTTGATGGATGTTCATATCCTCATCCAAAGCTCCAATTCACAGATAGGAAAGAAGGACACATTCAAGCATATCAATTACAAATTTACAATCAATAACCAAGATATTGATCAAATGTTCAGGAATAAAGTGGTTGTATATCACTAATTGAATATTGTCTATTTGTTTGATTTTTTGCATGAATTCATGTTGTTAAAAATTGTAAGAGATAACTAGGAAACATTATATCTAGTGCCTAAGTTTAGGGTGCCATAGTTGGAAAAGGAAAAGAAAATGTTTGAATTTTATCCTCTATATTTGACTGCTCGAAGCTTTGATGTGAAAATTTTGAACCTTATTTTCGTGTTGTAGCTCCAAATTGGAGAACCAAAGGTGAATACCATCGAGGAAGAGCTCGAGGAGCTGAAACCAATAGTGGTGGAAAGTTGTGACGGTAAGGGATTAAATGGGTCAATCCCCTATAGGAGGTCACTTCCCTTCCAAAAGGACTACAGTTAAGGAAGGGGAAAATAGTATAAGTATATGAAAATAGGAGTATTTTATTTATATAGTGTCTATAAGTTGTATAGTGTCACTGAGACATTGAATGTAACCAATGAGATTTTGATTTTCCAATGAGGCTTAATGAAGTAAATTTTCAGAGTGTTTTTTTCTCCACTCATAAATACTATGTTGTGGCTCCTATTGATTTGTAATCTGTTTGTGTTTGTGTCTGATCAATTATATTTGTTCAAGCATTTTAGTCTTCATTTCATGGTGCTTTTTAACATTTGAATATCTATGATACTTGAAGTTTATATGCATATATTTGTGAGGATTAATTAAGTTAGATTTGATTTGTAATAACTAAATATATGACTAAATACATGAATAAATACATGAATAAATACATGACTAAATGCATGACTAAATTAATGACTAAAATAATGACTAAATTAATGACTAAATATATGACTAAATAAATGACTGCCATGACTAAATAAATGACAGTTAACAACAATCAATGACTAACAATGACTAAATATATGACTAAATTAATGACTAAATAAATCACTACCATGACTAAATTAATGACTAAATTAATGACTAAATCAATGACCAAATCAATGACCAAATCAATGACTAAATTAATGACTAAAATAGTTTAGTCATAAATTTGGTGGTGTTATAAAAGACTACAAATAAACCACTAACAGTCACGTGACTAAAATTAGTCATTTATATGCAATTTTTAGTAGTTTATTTAGTCATATATTGTTGTTTGTGTACTAGTGAATGGTTAGTAAGTTGCAATTGGAGAGAAGGCATATGAACCCATACCAGATTGCTTGGTTGCAGAAGGACTATAAAGCCTTGGTAAATGAAAAATTTCTAGTAAAGTCAAGATTGAAATTACCATGATGAGGTATTGTGTGATATATGCCTATAGATGTTTTTCATATGTTGTTAGGGTAGGACCGTGGCTTTGATCATTGAAGTAGTATGATGGACATGCCAACACCTATTCTTCGACAAAGGATGGGGTTTTTCATAAGTTGAAGCCCTTGAAAGAGACAGAAGAAAAGGTATGCAGTAGTGCAAGAATTTGTTTGGTTGATGGAAGAAAGTTCCTAGAAGGTATGAGGCATGAGCATATGTGTTTTGCATTGATCCCTAGAATTGATAAAGAAGACACTACTGAGGTACCTATAGAGGTTTTAGATTTGTTGAATGAGTTTCAAACTATTATTTTTGATAACGTACCTAAAGGTTTTCCTCCAGTAAGAAAGATTAGTCATCAAATGGACCTGATTCTTGGAGCCAGTTTTTCAAATAAGACAGCTCATCGTAGTACTCCAACAAAGAGTGAAGAGTTGAACAAACAAGTGCAAGATTTTTTGCAAAATGGATTTATTAGGGAGAGTTTGCATCCATGTATAGTACCTGAAATACTACCACCAAAGAAAAAGATGGGAATGGCGGATGTGTACAGATTCTAGAGCCATCAAAAAGATCGCCATCAAGTATAGATTTTCGTTGTCAAGAATGGATGACATTATGGATTGTTTGAGTGGAGCTGAGTACTTCACAAAGATAGATTTGAAGAGTGGATATCACCAAATCCAAATTAGATAAGGAGATAAATGGAAGACATCCTTCAAAACCAAGGAGGGCTTGTACGAGTGGTTAGTCATGCCTTTTGGGCTAACATAGGCACCGAGCACATTTATGCGGTTTATGAATGAGGTATTGAAAGAATTTTTAGGAAAATTTGTTATTGTTTATTTGGATGATATTTTGATTTTCATTAAGAATTGGAGGAGCACTTGATGCATATCCAAAGAGTTTTTGAGAAGCTAAGGGAGGAGAAGCTATTGATTAATTTGAAGAAATGTAGTTTTGTGAAGAGAGAGTTGGTGTATCTAGGATTTGTTGTCTCAATAGAGGGTCTTAAAATAGATCCGTAGGTGAGATCTATCATTGAATGGCCTATCCCAAGGAATTTTACAAAGGTAAGATCATTTCATGGTCTAGCAAGTTTTTACAGAAATTTTATTAAGAATTTCATTAGTATTTGTGCACCTCTAACTAAAGCGATGAGAGGGGATAGAAAAGAATTTAAGTGGACTACAGGAGCAGCCAAAAGTTTTCATATGTTGAAGAAGAAATTTATAGAGCAACTTGTTTTGGAACTTCCAAATTTCAATAAGGTCTTTCAACTAGATTGTAATGCTAGTGGCACTACCATAGGAGCTATTTTGAGTCAAGAAGGTAAGCATGTCGCCTATTTTAGTGAGAAGTTAAATGATACTAAGAAGAAATATTATGTCTATGATCAAGAGTTTTATGCTATAGTTCAGGCTTTGAAGAAATGGAGACACTATTTGTTTCCAACAGAATTTATTTTATATATTGATCACTAGGCTTTGCAGTATCTCAATAGTCAAGGAAAGTTAAATCAAAGGCACTTAAAATGGGTTGATTTTTTGCAAAGTTATACCTTTGTTTTGAAGCACAGGAGTGGAAGGTCAAACAGAGTTGTAGATGCCTTGAGTAGAAGGAGAAATTTGTTGGTAGAGATGAATATAGAGGTTGTTGGGTTCAATGAACTCAAGAGTTTTTATCCAGAAGATCCAAACTTTGTAGAAGCTACAGACTTATTACCTTTGTCATTCACACCTCCAATTTGGATATGATTAGAATCAATGAGGTCTTGCACAAGATGTTTACGATGCTTGAAATGTTCTATATCATGTCCTTTTTGTTCGTGATAAGCACAATAGGAATTGTTTCTAAAGATCGAAGGTAACAGTTTGCTAGGGTCAAGAGGTCCAACGGGAGGTAAGGTAAGCATGTTTTTTTTTAATAGATGAGTCAAGATATTTTGAAGTGTGTCGAGTAAGGGAGTAAATTGTCTTTGTGGATCCCTAAAGATATAAGGATTACTCTTCTTTATAGCAACTACTTGGGTATCAACTTGTTGGGTAGGTTGGGAGGTAGAATTTAGTTGAAGGAAACTTTTTTTTTATCTTCTGAAAAGCTAATAGTTGTTTTGGTTGGAAGCTTCAGACTTTTTAGGATGGGTAGAGATGTTTTTTGGTTTGCAACTACCTACATAATTCTGATAATCTCGAAGGGGGATGCATAAGTGCATGAAGGAATGGAATTTCATCATGGTAAGCTTGTCTTGTATCTTTCTTTGTAAATTTTCTATGAACATCTTTTGAAGGTGAGAATTGGGAATCTTCACACTAATTTGGGAATAAAGCGATTGGTAACATGAAATAAATTTAGTGACTTTTTCACCCTCATTTTGCTTACATCTCATCAAATCAGCTAATGTCATTTTGGGAACCATATGCACTTGGAAATGGTTAATGAAGGCTTCAACAAGTTCATTAAATGAATGAATTGAGTTATTCGGTAATGCAAAAAACCAGTCCAAGGAAACATCTTTCAAGGATGGAGGAAAAAGCTTAGCCAAAAGTTTTTCCTCAAGGATAAATTCACTACACAAAGCAGTAAAGGCATTAACATTATTAGCAGGATCTCCCTTTCCTCCATATTTCTCAAATCTAGGGATCTCTATACCTTGTGGCACCGAAGTTCTCAATATTTCCAAAGATAGTGGGTTGCTTTTATAGTATGAAGGTGGACCATTTTGATTTTGATTTATGGTGGAAACTTAGTGTTGGATGGATGAAAGGCTTTGTAAAAGGTGGTTAATGATAGGTTCATTATTTTGAGATGGAGGTGAATATGGTGGTGGTGTGTATGTGTTGGGAGGACAAGTGAATGGATGGCTTACGAGAGGAGATATAAGGTTAGATGCCACATAAGTATAAGTAACACTAGTGGAAATGTTCAAGGTAGGAAAAGATATTGCTAGATGGTTGCATCATTGTGGTCATGTGAGGATTGGTATATGTGGGAATGGAGGTTATGGTTGAAGGGGGAGGAGTTTGATTCCATCCTTGGCTTTGCACATTGTTTGAAGCTTGAGCGCCATTGGTGGTGGAAGGAAGATGCTTTCCAAAGATTTGGGCTATGTTATGCACAACTTCCAGTCCTTCATCACTTTCCATAATGCGGTGAATACTATCTATGGTAGGCATAATAGTGTTGGAAAATTTTTCAATACTCACGCTATCTTGTAAATGGGCTAGGTCTTCATGCATTTTCATTATGTTTTCTTGAGGGATATGATCAATCGTTATTTGAACACTTGTCATAGCACTTGTAGGTAAGGTAGGCATAGCAAAAGAGGCATCAAAGGTACAATCCATGCCTAGTGAACTATTACCAACACTAGGAGTAAGAGAGCTAGATAACCCAAGATCCACAATGAGTGTTTTATCACAAGATGCCATGAGTTTCACACTTCGTCTAACCACAGTATTAGTAGTAGGACACCAAGTAGTATAGCTCATGAAAGGGATAAACCAAAGAAATTGCAATTAACATAATATCCTATGCTTGCAATTACACTTGAAATTAAAGAAATTGAGATAATAGTAATTTTGTAAACTATAACAGAAAACTAAAAGCAACCAACAAAAGCACAGAAAAGAAATTTTGGATCCTAAAAACTACAAAGTGAAAGTCAACAGGGACTAAGATGCCAGTAAGGGCGTCTTGGTCCTACTAGTGAGATTTTGAAGTTCCAAAAAGTGAAATAGAAAGCAAACACATATAGGGTTCTGAGCCATAAACCCACAGAGGAACTAAGATGCCAAGAAAGGTGTTTTACTCCCAATAGAGGTTTTTTTAGAAAAAATACCAAATTATGAGTTGTTTACAGTGTTCCCAGGTTGCCTACCCAAGGACTTGATGTTTAGAAATAGAAAAGTGGGCTAATGAATTCAAGAAAAAGTAACTAATGAGAAGCAATTTGATCTAAATTTGAATGCATTTTTTTCAATTTTGAATACAATAACAATGTTTCTATCTGCAATTAGGATGATTAACAATGCACTTTTTAGTTTTTCAATGAAATAAGATGATGCAAGAAAGAAAAAATGCAACCTATATGCACTTTCACTAATGAAAATATGAGAAACCCTAGATGCACTTTCACTAATGCAAGATGCAAAGCAAGAATGAATGCAACCTAGATCTACGACCTTAATGAACTCCAAACCATAAAATGAATGTTCTAAAATGTCTTGTTCACCAAAATGAACCGTAAAGAAAATAGGTGGTGGAAATGCCACTATTCTCCTTAGGTCATTCAAGAATGTCCTAGGAACCCAAATTGGATTGACTATCAACCCAAAGGCAAGTAAATTCACAACAAAGAAGACCTAGGAGGGGGTTCTTTAAACTTTGAGGGGTTCACCACCAAGCAAAAGCTTGGAAAAGACAACTTAACATTCAACTCACAAAACCTAGTAATGTAAGTCAAATGAGCAGTGCAAATGATGAAATTAAGCAATAGAAAGTTATGATGTGTGTACCTGGGAAGTCTAGAAATGTGATAAGGATTCTAGAAATGAAAAACTGTTGTCAAAATATGCCAGGGAGGACTAAGACACCCTTACTATTATCTTAGTCCTGTTGTTTTTCGGGGCAAATTTAGAATCTTTGGATCTTAGAATAGAATCTAAAAGAATCTCTGCAAAATACCCTTGGGAGGACTAAGACACCCTTGTTGTCGACTTAGTCCCGTTTTGAATTTCTAAAATCTCTAAATGTGATCTTGAGGCTTAATGTTTGCACTTCCTTCTTCTCAGATATTAGGTCCTGAAACTTCTAGATCTTGCCTGTAGGTGAGTTTCCGTAAAGATGACAACTTTGTAACTTTGCACTCAAAATGATCTTCAATTCTTCAACCTAAATCTGCAATCACAAACATGCAAGAGAGGAAAAACTTATTGATTGTTAGTAAATGGGGGTTTGCCTTGGTCAAACCCCTTGTTGGTAATTAAACCTTGAAATGAAATAGAGTAATGAAGGGAAATGATGAATGAAGAAAGTGCTATGTTATAACTCACCAAACCTTTGTTATGAAATCTGCAAACTTGTGTGAAATCGCTAGCTTGGATGTGGATTTTGAATTGAAATAGTACTTTATAGATATTGACTTGAATTGCTTGCTTGAATCAAAACCTTACATCACAAATGTTAGCTCAAAAACACACATGATGCAAGAAGATCTTTGATGTGATGCTTGAATCTTGATGATGGCTCCAAATGCTTGATGAATTACTCTTGAATGCTTGAATATTTGAATGCTTGGATGCTTAGATTGCTAGGTATGAAAATATGAGTGAAAGAACCTTGTATTTATACTTGTCCATGCTTAATATCTTGAAATTATATCACAACAAGCTAACATATGAATTCATTAATTAAAGGAGGATAAATCCCACCAAGATTTGAAATTAAATCCCAAAAATAACCTAAGGGGGACAAAGATGCCCCAGGTGGCATCTTAGTCTTGAGGCATGAAACTTGGGGCATAAACTCCAAAAAGGGTCCCAATTAAGGCACATTTGAAAAGAGGTTCCCAAGACCTTTGGGGGAAAAAGACACCCTAGGTGGCTTCTTAGTCCCAAACCAAAAATCAAGGACACACACCTAGAATCATTAAATTATCATTTATCCTTTAATGATTGTCGAGATTAGACATAAAAAGATACAATTTATTAGGCTTGTCGATGCAAAATAGGACCAATTAAGACATAAATAGGGATAAATAAAGCAAGGTGGGCCCAAACAAGTGTGAAAGTGCAAGGGTATGCATTTTTTACACTATAGAAACTAGGGCCTTATCAGTCATCCCTACATGCTTCTAGTTTATGCATTTTTCTTTCATCCTACCGACATGTTGGTTGAGCTTGGTCATGCTTAGTTTCATGTATATTTTCTTTGCCTCTATTTGTAATGTCTTACATGTGATTTATCTAGCCAATCTATGGCTAATGGGATTAAGTCCGATTAGCAAAAGTTGTGAATATGAAACAATGTAAATTAAATTGTTGATCATTCCCTTTAGGGAAATGACTATATGCCACCATCTTTACAGTTGATACTCTTTTAAATAGCATTTGATATCTCATTCAGGTAGACCAAATGATGGAGGCCGTGCAATTTTGGGTGTATAAATTTGTTTAGAATCTTAAAGCAATACAAAACCATTGCTATTGTGTATTAAGTTTGCATTGTTCACCCATAACGAAGGAGGAACAAAATTATCGTTCCAGACCTTGCATTAAGTTGTATCAATCTATAAGATTGACTACCTACATGATATGATCATAGGGTAAAACTTGCATGTTGAGCTATTTATGCCATTAAAAGGGAATCCATCAAGAATCAGCCAATGATATTGTTTATGGTAAATTGAACAGTCGATTGTCTATTGGTCGTTCTTGGAACAAGTGATTTGATCATTTATTCGTTTCTTGCAAACCATAATAGAAAACATGGGTTTTTATAAAACCCTAGAAATAATGAAATTGTTTCAAGACTCTTATGATTATTTTGGTGTTATATCGACAAGCATGTCGATCTATACATTTATTGCACAGAGGAAATTAGTATCATTTATTTATTGAATACTAGAGTGATGGAGATTCTATTCTTTTTTATGAAGTACTAGATAGCCTGAAATTTGTTAACAAAACTTAATGGCACTAGAAACTCCATCAAATAACATCATTTTCTTAGAAATAGTATTTTCTTAGTTGCATACAACATCGTTTTATTATAAACAATATTTTCTTAGCTACATACAACATCATTTTGTTATAAACAGTATTTTCTTAGCTGCATACAACATCATTTTGTTATAAACAGTATTGCTTAGATGTAAATATCATCATTTTGTTATTGAAAAAGTGAAAAATTATGGGCCCCTCTTTCACCTTTAGGGTTTTGGACCTAAAAGGAGAGAGGAAATTCTTCACACTCTTCACTCAAGAACAAACCCTTGAGATTTTAATGCAAAGGAGATTGAAATCTTGCAAAGGGATTTTCCTAAAGGCTAAATGATATCTAATGAGGGGTCACCACCAAGTTTAGACTTGGAAAAGACAATGCAATGCAAGTTGTAAGACAAAACCCTAAATGACCTAGAAAGATGAACAAAATACAATAGAAAGTAATGAGGTAGAAAGTTTGCACCTGGGAGACTAAAGAAGGCAGAATGGAGGCCTATAATGCTATAAAATCTATTGTTAATGTTGACTAGGACTCATTCGTCAGGCTGGGCTAATCAATCCAACTTCGGGGGGAAATGTGTAGATACAAGTTTCAGCCAAAAGGGTATTCGTATTTGTAAAAATATTTGCCAGGCTTTTACAGTGGGACTCATTCACCAACAGTGGTGAATCAATCCACTTCTTCTTTTCTGGAAGTTTTGAACTGGATTCTATGCCTCTCAACCTACTCTGCTCTTCTTGACTAGTTTCTAGATCTAAAACTACAAATTACCACCTGTAGGTATTCTCCAAGATTCTCCAAGGCTTGATGACAACTTTAGGGATTTGAAAACTTATCCCCAACTTTGCTTCTTGAAAAATCTACAACCTAGCCCTACAAATCATACACAAGAAGAGGGAAAAATTTTGTGGGGGTTAGTGAATAGGGGTTTTCCTTGGTCAAACCCCTTGTTGGTAATTAAACCTTGAAATGAAAGAAAATATGAATGGAGAAAGATGAATGAACAAAAGACAATGTTGCAACTCACCAAACCCTAGCAATAAGGTGTTGCAAGTATGCTTGAAATGGTTGCAATGGATGTGGTTTTTTACTCTTGCTTGAATGTTGTTGATATTGCTTGAGATGCTTTCTTGAATCATAAACTCTACATCACAATTGTTAGCACAATAAAAAACATGAAGAATGCAATCATTGACATGATGGTTGGCACTTCAAGAAAGCTCTAAAATGCTTGATAATTTTCCCTTGAAATGCCTTGAATGCTCTTTTGAATGCTTAATGCTCTTGAGAACTCTCTTGAATTCTAGGTGTTGAATATGAGTGAAAGAACCTTGTATTTATACTTAATTATGCAAGAATTCCCAAATTACAACACTACAAGCCGACATCAGATCTAGGAGAATAAAATCCCATCAAAATTTGAATTAATTTTAATTTTGGTCACACGAGACTCATTCACCCAAGGTGGTGAATGAATCCCACCGCATAATGTATGGGACAAAAATAAAAAGTGCTTAGAAATGTGTGAAACCTGCATCGAGGCCAAAAAGACCTAGGTGGGACTCATTCACCCAAGGTGGCGAATGAGTCCCAGATAGTAAATTTGGGACACACAAGCCAGGAACACCTGAATTATGATTGGTCACTGATTGGTGTCAGGATTATCCTCGAAAAGATGCATTAAATGAGGCTTGTGGATGCAAAATAGGGACAATTAAAGCATAAGAAATCCCAATTATTAATGACAAGCCTAGAGAAATGTGGAAGTGTGTTACAAAACTTTACAACATTCCAAATAAGGCAATATTAAAGGTTTATTTTGATTAAAGTTATGTTTATTATGCTTAGTTAATTGATAAAACCCTAGAAAAGTGTGAAAGTGTGTTACAACACTTCACAACACTTTAGCAAGGCACCATTAAAATTCATTAGTTCACAAGGGCCCAAGAGCTATGTGAATGTGTTATCCACATTGCAACACTAAATCAAGGCAAAATTAAGCCAAAATCCACAAGGAGGACCCAAACAAGTTTGAAAATGTCAAGGGATACATTTTACTACACTATAGTTATAAACAGTATTTGTTTAGCTGCAAACAACATCGTTTTGTTATAAACAATATTTGTTTAGCTGTAAACAACATCATTTTGTCATAAAAAAAAATTTTTTTGCTAAAAATAACATATTTTAGCTACAACCAACTTTGTTTTGTTACAAACAGCATATCAATATGTGGAAACTGTTCAAACAGACTTGATCTCAGTTCTTTTACTTATTGTATTTTTGATAAACAATATGACAATTCTGTAACATTAATTGGAACTAAAGCAATCTGATATAATGATTTTATTTCATAATGTATGCATAAATTAATAACTTAAGTTGGCACATATATGTGTATGCACACAAACCTTCGTCTACGTACATACACATACTTGTGACATACCTTCTTTTGTTACTTATTAAATTCATTATTAAGTGAATAATGATTTACGTTGAATGTAATCATGTGTCATGTGTATGAAATGATTGGATAATGTTTTGATCAGTTCCATTTGAATCATTTTTCTAATTATTTATTTAATGAGGAAATAAGTAGACTAAATTACTTTTCCATAGATATGTGTGTAAAGAATATTCTCTTAATTGAGTAGAATAGTGACACTTAAGTGTAACAGAGGGGTACCAACCACATTCAAGGCCCCAGGTCATGCAGGGCCAAGAGTAGAAGGCTGCCCTAACTTACTTCAACTTAACGGGGTGTTAGAAAATGAGGGGATGAGAATGATGAGGACTATAAGGTCCTTCAATAACTCTATAGACCCAAGATACAGAACGGGGCAATGCAAGCCATTTTTCGAGTTCAGCACTGCACCTTAGGAAGCTCTCTACCCAAGGACGGAAGCACGGTACTAGGACGACAGCGCAACTCACTGGCATCTCTCAAGTACACTAGCATCTGTACTACAAGACAACTAAATAGACAAGGTCGAACCTAGGAAAACAAGCTAATGGCCTAGCTAACCACTACTAAAGGGCCAAAACTATGCTATTAAGTAGACAAAATATGCTCTAATGTGATAAAGTAAAAATGCAAGAGTTAGGGTGGCAAGAATGATCTCACAAAGAAACTCGTTCGCTAGCTAGCTCCCAAAAGCACGTTCACCTACACACAAAGAGGAGGAAAATTTTGGGTAGCTGTATAGGGGCCTACCTCAGTAAGATCCCTATTTAGGTGTTTCCACCTCCACAGACAGCCAAGAAAGCGAGTATGATAAAGAAAGTAATGTAATAAAGAACACTAAAACACTAAAAAATAGTAACTGTGCTTACTCTACCAAGTAATAAAGGAGAGGAGTGGGAATCCTACCACCTCCACCAAAAGAACACAAGGCTAATGGAGGAGAGAATGAGGGTACTCAAGGCTCTGCTACAATGGTGTTGTCCCCAACTTGCTCTACAGAAGTGATGGAGTGAAGTTGTTGCTGCTAAGGAGTGCAAAAGTGCTACTAGAATTTCTTGAGAATGCAAGAAGTGAGTGCAAGAGTGTGTAGAAGCTTAATTGAAAGCTTGGAAGAAGTTGAAATGTATGTAGAAGGAGGTAATTTGAAGGAGAGATGAAGAAAATTACCATATTCGGGTTCGTCGGCCGAAGGGGGCGTTACAAGTCAACTGCTAATGAGAAGTGTAACACCTCTACAAGTTTAGTCGTAGGAATCTGCAAGGGACCTAAGCACACCGCGCGGACGTCTACACGTTGTGCAAGCATCCCTGATAGAAATTCCCCCATCGATGCTCAAAACAAGCACCAAGTGGAATAAAGGCAGCAGGCTTAGGTGTAATTAAGCCTCTGAACTTGGTTCTCTAAAGTGGAGAAAGGCAAAAGGGGAATTTTCATAAGGGCTGCAAATTAACTCCTATACATTTTTCCCCCACTTTAGCCAGCACAAATACTAATGAGTGCTTTGGTAAAGTAGATCGAAGAATAGTAGGGTTAGAAATGTATACCTGAACCATCAAGGAAGCAGTCCACAATCTGACGAACCTAAAGGTGCAGGACAAGCAAAGGAATTCATATCTTCTTAGAACTATCAAGCTGAAGAAAGAAAGTGTCTTATAGGACCGTGGACCTGGAAGGAGGCAACCCCCAAGATCTCTCACATGAAGGAAGCCCCATGAAGTAAGTGCCTTACAGGCCTATAGACCTACAAGGAAAGTGTCCCCTAAGAACTATCACATGGAGGATACCCAGGAAGCGTCCCCCAAGATCTCTCACATAGAGGAAGCTAGGAAAGCACCCTACAGACCTAAAAACCTATAGGGAAGGTATTCTCCAAGATCTCTCACATGAATAATACCCAA
>VDFB02046715.1:0-106759 GCA_007258455.2 Sequoia sempervirens
ATAAACTGTTGGCCAAACTATTTCCTAGGACCTTAAAGGACACTACCTTGGAGTGGTTTTCATCCTTACCAAAAAATTCAATTCGTTCATTCAATGAACTAGTTGATGCATTTATAATTTATTTTCAAGTGCACATGACTCCCAAAAAGACATTGGCTGATCTAATGAGATGTAAACAAAATGTGGATGAAAAAGTAACCGATTTCATCTCCCACTATCAATCACTCTATGCCCAAATAGATGTCAAGGTTCCTGATCCACATCTCCAAAAGATGTTCATTGAAAATTTACAAAGCCAAATCCAAGATAAATTGACCATGATGAAATTTCCCACTTTCATGCATTTATGTATAGCCCTTTTTGACTATCACAATTCAGTTAGTAGTCGTGATGCCAAGTCCACTACTAGTTGAACTAAAAAATTTGAACATGTCAACCCAAACAATTCACAACCCTTTAGAAAACCAAACAAAGGATTTTTACAAATCAATCCCCTCCTCAACAACCAACTCAACCCGTCAACAACCAAGTAACAGCTATTAAAGCTGCAATACCTTATAGTTATGGAGACCCAAAAAGACAATTTATACCTTTACCAAACACTCTTTATAACACAATGTCCTAACTGTTGCAACAACAGATGATTACTTTACCTATTGTTAAACCACTGGATCCTACTAATCCTTTGCCTCCAACCTTTGAACCTAATGCTTATTGCCATTATCATAGACAAAATGTACATGACACAAAATAGTGTAAGCATCTTAAACACCTCGTGCAAGACCTCGTTGATTCTAGTTGTCTATCTATTTCAAATGTTAATGTTAAAGGAAATAAGTTTGTTTCCCCCCAAATCAAAATTTGCAATTTTTTATTGATCCCATGCCCAAGCATAATGTGTCAGTCATCAAAGCTAGTGAAACTCAAAACAATGATGTGATGAATGTTCATATAGCTATTGAACATCATGATCCTATTCCACATACCACTACTATTAATCCTATAAATGAAATGGTAAGTGAGATAGACATTATCCCTCGTAAGGGCCAACCTAAGAAATCTCTTGATATTACTTTCTCTTCTAAGGATATCATTCTAAATCTTCCTGATGCTCCTCTTTACAGAGTCAGCCATATTTATGATAAGCCCACTAATGGGATACTCATAGATCTCACCTGTGGAGAGAATTTGATCACTGAGGAATTTTTTGGAATTACATGATCTTTATCAAGATTATTATGACAAACTGAGAGCATGGATCAAAACACACAATGGTTTTGCTTTCCCTACAATAGGATCGATCATCCTTCCATTACAAATAGGACCTAAGACAGTGGATGTAACATTCTCCATCATCCCGTAGTCAGATCAGTTTCGTTTACAGCTAGGCCATCCATGGCTTTGCTTGATGAAAGTTGTCCCTTCAGTCATACACAAATGTCTAAAGTTTTCGCATGAGAATGACATATTCACTGTTCACCATAGTGGCTTTAACCCTTTGTCTTCTAAAGGAAATTTCTCCTTAGAATCCTTTTGGCTTGAGCCCATAGAACCCATAACACCCCACAAAGACTTCTTTTTCATTGCCTATCAAAAATTCAAAGAAAACGCATAGCGGAATTTTCTCTTCACAACATATCCCCATCCACTTCTGACATTCCCATCCTATATGAGACAATGCTTCAACCTGAATTTGAACCAGCAACTCAAGATCAATCAATAATCAACACTTCACCTTCATCATCCAAACGCCCAAGAGATAATGAAACCAACCCCATCATGCCCCCTCGCATAAAACAAGTTTATAAAGTAAAATAGAAAGTGATTGACCCACCTCCTATGGTTCCTTTTGTTCCTCCCCTTACGGAAGAAAAGGAGCCTATGGTGGATCAACCTTCTCTTACACCCACACAACTTCAAAATAGAATCAAAAGAAACTGAGGTGGTAGGGAGTGTATGCGTCGACATCGTATCCTTGCTCGTCAGTTACAAAATGAAGAAAACAAAGAAAATCAAACTCCACACTTGATATAAGCAATGCATGATGACCCTCCTCCCCAATCACAACAAAATGATCAAATACAACAACCACAACTCTTGATACACCATTCATTGGACATTACCATCCATCTTCCTATCGTGATTAATCTGGATGACGATGATGAGATCACTAAAATAGATGAAGAGGTGTATAATGATTTGAATACATTATTTTCCTCTTCCATGAGTTTAAATGACAAAATTCCTGCAACAAGTGTAGAACCTGGTACTTCCCCTAGTTCGGCGTTTGCACTTGTCCCTTTAGCTAGTTGCTCACCCTCAGCACATCATGAACATGACTGGGAGGTGGATGACTTGCTTGATGGTTGACTTGCATTTTCCTTACTAGTCTTTCGTATTTTCTTTTATTTTTGCATGTGTGTATTGTGTTCCCCCATGATATGACATTTGATGTTCTCTCTCTCTTTGTGCAATTCCTCTATTTGTACCTTCATTATTCTATATGTCGTATGTATTGCTTTTGCTTTTTCACTTTTTTGTTTTCATTTTGGGGATGACACAAAGCATTGAGACACCCTATGTCTCTTCCATGTTGACCCAAAAGGTCTTTTTATCTTATTTTTCGCTTTTGTTTTGTGTTTTCCTTTTGGAGATGGCTCAAAGCATTGAGATGCCCTATGTATCTTCCATGTTGACCCAAAAGGTCTTTTTATTTTTATTTTATTTTTGTTTTGTGTTTTTCCTTTTGGGGATGACTTCCGTTGAGCATCTATGTCTCTTCCATGTTATTAAAAGGTTTTTATCTTTTTTTTTGGCTTTTGTTTTGTGTTTTCCTTTTAGGGGATGACACAAAGCATTGAGCATATGTATCTTCCATGTTGACCCAAAAGGTATTTTTATCTTCTTTCTTTTGTTTTGTGTTTTTTCCTTTTGGGGATGACACAAGACATTGAAGACCATAATGTCTCATTCATGTTGACCCAAAGCTTTTCCTTTTTATTTTATTTTCACTTGTGTTTTCCTTTTGGGGATGATGCAAAGTGTTGAGACCGAAATGTCTCTTCCATGTTGACCCAAAACATACTTTCTTTTTCTTTTTGTTTTTCTCTCTTTGTGCCATTCTTCTAGTTCTATGTGTATTTAGGGAGATGATAGCCGGTTAAGAGATCTTTACAAAACATTGCAGCTTACTTGAACATACTAACCCCAAATCATAGATCCCTTATGTGTTTTAGTGTGTGTTCCTTTTTTGAAACCCTCTTTCTTTTGTTTCTTTTCATTTTGCATGGCAGCCTTACTTTCGAAAACATATGACTTGGCATAGAGGCTCTCAAGTTGGCTCTCATGTCTTGTTTCTTTTTCATTTTCATTTGCTACTTTAAAGTAATTGTTCCGCGGTGTAGTTATTGTAGCAATTCCTTTAAAGAATGAGGGGAACCTCCCCGATGGCATTATTCATTTGTATTTTTTCCTTTTTTTTTGGTTCTTAGTGCAGCCTTGTTACTTCATATGATGTGTTTGTTGCTTTGTGGATGACATTGGGTATAGTGTCCTTCATGAGCATGATCTATCTTAGCATGTTACATTCCTCTTAGTGGCTTGATGCGACACACTACATCCCCTAAGTTGTGAATATTCTATTATTTGATTGGTCCTCTCTTGGAGACATTACACAATGTTCCCTAAGCTAAGACCTCGCATGAACTAAGCAAGACTTCTTTGAACATCTTTTGCATGTTGCATTTTGCATTTACATGGCCACCTTGCATAACACAACTTGCATGCTTGTGGTTCCATCACATTTGTTCACGAGTTCGAAGCATACGAATCTTTGCTTGTCTCATGAAGCATGAAACAACATTGTCCTTTGTGGTGCCTTAAGTTATCAAGAGGTATAACTTTAGTATGGTTGAGCGGGAAGCCCATTTTGAGGCATGACTTTTCCCCATAGCCACTTGTGTGTTTGTGAGTACATACCAGTCATGAGTGTATGTTTCTCACCTTTTGGGCCTTCTCACCTGGTAGACAACCATTAGTTTCGTCACCTCGAAGTGAGTATACAATTTCTCTCCAAACAAACAACCTAAATCTATCCACAACGAGTTGGAAAAATGATCGAAGCTTGATCTGACTTTCTCTCCTCTCTTTCATTCTTATGATCTTATGATTGGTTCCTTTGTGCTTAAGATTGGTTTTCCATGGGATCTTGATCTTGGGGGCTTGATCATCCCTCTTGATTATTGTTGTCTCATCTTACCAAGCATTAGTACACTCGGACCCCTCTTGATTGCATGTTTGGCTACTTTAGTGTGAGTTTGAAGCAAGTTCATCATCTCACTAAAGTGGGGGCTAACTATGGACATAGAAAAAGTAACCCTTCTACTTTTTCTTGTTTTTTTCACTCCTTGTGCTTATTTGGCTTGATTTTGCCTTGATTTAATGTTGCAATGTGGCCCACGCATTCACATTAGGTCTTGAATCTTAATGAAACATTAAGACTTTATGATGTCTTGTAAAGGTGTTGTGAAGTGTTGTAACACATTTTCACACTTTACTAGACTCTTCTTATTATAATTCGCCTACATACCCTCTTTTTATCACTTACCAAGTCTTATTTTAAAGTGTTGTAAAGCCTTGTAACAAAATTTCATGCTTTTCTAGACTTTTCATCAATAAATACACCTTTCTTATGCTTTATTTGGCCCCTTTATGCACTTATAGGCCTTAATTAAGTGTATTTTTTAATACAAAACTGACAAACATCATTTAAGACAACTTAATTTCTGACACCCATTCACATGCCTTGAGTGGGACCCATTCGCCACTAGGGGCGAATGAGTCCCTCTTGGCACAAAAATCAAAATAAATTCAAATTACTAGCAGGCTTTTATTCCTTAAGACCTAAGGTCGGCTTGTGATGTATTTTTGAGAAATTAGGGCATAATTGTGTATAAATATATGATTTTCTATTCATTTTAGCCCCATTCACCCCATCAACATAATTCATTCATGCATTCAATCCATCATAGCATTTAAGCATTCTAGCATTCAATCAAGCATTCAAGCATCTTGGAGCAGCATATCTTCAGACTTCAACATCAAGGGTTTGGTGAGTTTATGACATTGCATGTTATTTGTTCATCATTCCCTCTTTATTTCATTTCATTATCAAGGGTTTGATTGCCAAATTGGGGTTTGACCAAGGCAAACCCCTATACTCTAACCCTTAACCCTTTTTTCCCCTCTTTGCATGTGTGTTTGCGAGTCTTGTAAGCAAATTTTTCAAAGAGAAAGGTGTCAAAAAGGTGTTGCAAAGTCATCAAAGTCAACATAATTGTATCTGAAGCTTTGAGATCACTTTCCTATTAGATTTTCTAGATTCAAATTTGGCAAGCTGTCAAGTAGAAAAGTGTAGACCAGGACCCACAGAATTGACCTTTGACTTTTCAGAAATCTGTAGGTGGACTAATTCACCATTTGTGGCAAATGAGTCCCACTGCCAAGCTAGAAAAAGTGTTTTATGAAGTTTTGTGTTCTCGACATCTTGAAACCTATTCCGACAATTTTTCACCAGAAACGGGACTAATTCGCCATCTCTGGCGAATGAGTCTCAGTGGCCTTCAACACTGATCTCTACAGTATTCCAAAACCTTTCAACATCAGCTTTCAAGCTCCAGGTGCACCTCATTCAATCTCATTAAATTTTGTTCTTGTTTTTTCATGTTTTTAGTTCTTTTTGCATACAACACTATGTTTTCAAACACTTTGCATTTCTTAGTTTTGCATGCATAATCAATCCATTTTATCAGTTCTTTGCATTTAGTTCATCTTATCTAGGCATATTGTGTCCATATTACATTAATCTTGAGTGTTTACATTACATTTTGGCCCATCTCTCTCCTTTTTGGTGAAAAACCCTATAAGTGCAAGAAAGACCTTGGAAACTAAAATATTTGTTTACAAGGGTTACCATACCAAATCCTTCTCCTGAGTGATACTTCCCCTCCCTTCCGTAGGCATGAACCCGTACCTACATCCAACTTGACACATTTGCAATGGTAGTTAAACATTCACTTGAAATCCACTTGCATCATAAAACATTAGAATATTCAAATTGCAATACATATTCTTTCAGTGTACTTCATCAATATAAACATAATTACTCCTCCAAAGCAATACATCTTAATACGTATTTCAGTATTCCATTCATTTATCAAACATATCAAAATCATGATTTACATTCATCATCCTATTTACCCATGAAGGTAAAAGTAACTTGGTAACAAAGAGATGGGGTGTAACATGTCAAAAGAATCTTGCTTGATTTATTACTAGTGAATGTTGCATTAGCTTGAATGACAAAAACACTTTAAGAACAATTATAATTCAACATCTAAATCCAAGTTCTCAAGTATGTGAAAAAGAAAAATTCAATAATGAGTTAATGCTTTTGATCGAAGCTATGAACTAGAAAGAGGGACTTTTAGAGGGCTCCCCCCTTTTATAAGGACTAAAAAAGATGTCTCAAAGATGCCATTGCATCAACATGGAATATCAAGGAACAAAGTATAGAGTTAGCAATACAACATCAAGCCAACAACATCCCACAAACAAGGGCAAGAAATAACAAATAGGTCTAGTTGCCCAAAATCAATAGTAGAACTATCAACTCAATAAAACTTGAAACCAAACCATTTCAAGTAACTCTATATCCTACCATTAGCCTTATCCCTTTGTCTCAATTGAACTTAGATCCTTTATGGCATAGCTCCCACCTTTAAGTGTCAAGCTTGAATATAAAGGGAACAAGGGACGCCTAGAATGCTTCTTGACCTAAACCAACTTCTTATTTTCCTTATTAGAGGTCATCTTGGAGGGAAAACATGTGATCCAAGAGAATGGTCGAGGACATAATTCACATCCAATACCTCCCTAAAAAGCACCTTCTATATATAAATCTCCTCCAATTTTCTCCCATCAAGATGACCCTCACTCTCTAAACAATATTAACTCCATCTAAATTGGTCTTGTCTATAGGAGGAGCAACCTCTCCTTTATCCTAGGGGAGCCTCAACCAAATCCTAAGGTAGAGAAGGTTTCATCTAATCCTTAGACATCTCATGAATTTTCCTTCCACTAAAGATCCTACATCTAAAAAAGTGTGGCAAAGCTTGTTGCAATATTGACAAAACACCAAGAAATCCTCATACACATTTTTTTTACACCCAATCACCAAACTTAGAGGATAAGGTATTCAAAGAGAAAGCGCCTTATCACCATCAACATGGAACCTTACAAATAACAAGTGTTTTCCAAATTTGATTACCTTGTCAACAATAATGAGTTTCCCAAAAGAGCTAGTAATACCAAACCAAACTTCCTCCTCTCAATATTCTAACAATAAACTAAGTGGTTTAACCAAAACACGACACTCTAAATGAATTCCTTCTTTAAAACATAAACTAATTTCCACCTCTTAAACAAACTATCAAAATTGCTAAAAACCACAAGCTCCCTATGAGGGTTTAAACACAATGTTTGGAGAGAAGGAAATAAAAAAGAAACCCTTCGACAAGACTAAGAACTCCATCGTACCACTAAATTTCCATTTTCTCAAAAAATATCACATTAGGTCTAACCCCTAAAAAACTTTGAATAAGAGCATTCCTCGGTTTGGTGGACCATCTTTCCGCAAGATCGTTAAGGACTTTAAGTAGCCATTCCTTGCCCTATTCAACCCGAACCAAAGAGATTCATGAGAAGAAAAGATTGATTTACCTTTAAGAGCGTTGGCGCATGAAGAGTTGTAGGGAATACCACAAAGGCTGCTAGGCTCAACCCTTAAAACTGTAATCAAAGTAGACGAACCAACCTCCAAAGTCAGCAAAGGGGATGGCTTCAAGAACAAGGGAATGATTCCCCCTAAGCACAAAGGACAAGAACTAGGCTGCAGAGAAGAAGGCAACAACCTTGTCCAAATTCAACAACCCTCTGCATCCTTGAAGGAGACTGTTGGAATAAAAAATGGCCCTTTAACTGCATCTAGAACATAGACATCCTCCCTACCCAACCCATTCCATCACCATGTACAACACCCACCGCACTATCCAGAAGAGTGTTGGAGGAAAATTTTCTATTCCCCCACTACATTGCCTCCCTCTGACCAATGGACTTCATCCAACCTTAAAACACAACCACCCCAACCTCAAAGTCACGCATAGAATTGGGGCTAGCAAGAAAATCACACGATGGGAAAGCACAGAGGGCCCCTACCTCCAAACAGTCAACTTGAGCATCAATGGTCGACTTAACCTCATTCATAGGGCAAGGGGAAGGAGAATCCCAAAGCGCAAACCCATACATGCTCTATGAGAACCAGAGCCTTCAAAACATTTGACATGACCTGCATGAGCTTGGAGTCCTTCCCCAGCACCAGGGCTAACCCACCTGAGAATGCCTTCTTGCAGCTCGCAAAAAAATGTTGTTGGGCCTCCAGCCAAATATCAAGCAACCTTTTCTCCTCATTGTCCAACGACTAGTTCCACTCGTCCGCAAGATCCTCAATAGAATCCCCTTCAAAAATTCATCTTCATCTTTGTCCTCGCCACTTGGCTCTATCCAGGCCTTTTTCGCTCACATCTTGTTCATAATTTGATTTCCCGCTCAACCTCAGCATTAACATTTTATATGAAGCTATCCCTACTAGTTCAAAATTTTAAAACAATGTACATTCAGCTAATTCCAAATGGCATGTTACTTAAATCCCGAAGTAAAATAACTTCAGTTGATAGGATTTGTCACGAGGGTAATTCATTCCTTATTCAACCCTTAGCTCTAATTAATCACCATGCCATATGAAAAGTTCAATTGTTATTTGAAAATATCTTTGTAGATATATTTTATCACAAATATATGCATAAGTGACCTGCATTATTTTCTTAGTGATGCCATGTTAACTAATTCAAAAATTACATACTAATCCAAAATATCTTAACCCATATATGATTTTGTCATAGTTTGGATGCCCCTCAAATTTTGTAGATATGGCCTAAAATAAAACTTATATTCGAAATGAACCAAGCCCCTCCTTGACAAGCTCTACCTAACTCTCAAATATGGTTTAAGTTACTTGTAAGGAATCTTATTTGAAATATAATTTCCCACACAATAATAAGCCCTACCAGACAACTGGTTTTGAAACAGGATTAAGACATAAACAATGTATACCCCATTTTGACATGTTCTCTTAGTCTAGGATCAACACCTATTGCATAGAGATTCTACAATTCGTTGTGTTGTAGGTCAATGATCAATGCCCATTGTGTGGTGATGTAAGGACGTCATTGAATTGTGAGAACAAGGATAAAGAATGGTCAAAGAGATATGATAGTTAAAATGTGCATGGTTAAGACGAATTTACTAAATTTAGCAAGTGATTAAGGACATGAAAGAAGTTAAAAGGCATGCATATCTAGAGAGGCTAGATTTTAGAGTTGTGTTGAGAGAATAATGGGAGCACAAGGACAAATGTTCTCTGTCCCCATTATTCTTGAAAAATGATGAGGAACTATAGACTTTATTAATTAATAATATTATTTAATTATTTTAATCACATGGGTGGAGTGGATAAAAGGTGGAAATAAGTAATTATTTATTTATTTATTTGTGAGAAGAAGAAAAAGGTGATAAATTGAATAATATGATTATTTAATTTAACTATAAGACAAGGTGAAAAAAAATGTCCTAAATTAATTAGAACTAAGTGATGGAATGTAGATAGGTCTAGATGATTAAATTAATCAATTAAAAATTAAGTGATAGATTTAGTGATGATAAATAGTCCTAAGAATTAGGTGCCTACAAGTTTAATAGCTTTCTCCAACTAGAACATAAATAACCAACTTTTCACTGGGCAAAATCAAAAATGAGGAAACTTGCAGTCATTTAACTAAATGCATCAAAGTTGTTTAGTCTTTCTATGAAAGTTAAATCATGTATTACAAATCAAAAAGCAAATTCAATGCCGATGCAGTGAGAGCAACCCCCATCAACTGAATTAATGACTGCAAATAATAGTTGGCTTACGTGAGATTTGCATTCCCTTCTGCCTATGTACTTACAGTTTGTTCTAAATTCCTTTCGTAACTAAGCATGTTATCTGAACAAGATAATAATAAAGTTGACCAGGTCAATCATTATAATCGTATTCTTTAGTAACAGTTTGAATGAGCTATAATGTTGATGTTCACCCGCGGGCTCCATACTTCCCAACAACGATAATATTAAATCCATATAGTCGTTGGCTATGCATTTAATTAGAGACAATTTATTGGCATTATAATTTATATTTGACTCAAGGCCGACACCTCTTGATATTCGTCACCTTTTGTAAAATCGCGCCTATTCACTTGAGGTCGACATTGTATCATGAAGAGACACATACATTGGAGGTCTTCTCTTCACTTGGTATATATATTAGATGTTGTTTGTTCACTTCACATTCATATACTCATTTCATTGTTCGATTTCAAGAAAAGTGTGAATTCATCAAGGAGGTCGATATTGTGTTCTTATAGAAGAGATCGAAGTCTTCAAGAAGATCACTATTATCATCATTCAAGGAGTTTGATTGCTTGCAACAAGAGTGGTGTTAATAAATTCGGCCTTATGTTGGCCTATTGTAAAAGCGAATTGTTTCTCATTTCTCAATAATATAAGTGGCTGGGTTTTTCTCCCTCAAGTTGGAGGGTTTTCCCAAGGTATCTTGTTGTGTTATTTTGTGAAATTGTATTAATTTTGCTTATTTAATTTCTGATCCTAAAACTAACATGGTATCAGAGTGGGTTTAAGCAAGATCGTGATTAGATTTCTATAAATAGCATGCTCTTCCTCTCTTGTTCTCATCCTAGTGTGTCTATCTTATCTTTGAAGATGGTGAACGGGCTCAAGATTGAAGATAGACTTGAAGGTGCCTCTAACTTCACCTCTTGGAAGTTTAGAGTTCTGATTGCATTGAAAGAAAATGAGATTGTTGAGTTTATGGAGAGAAAAGTACTCGAGCATTCCAATGAGAATGAGAAATTGCAATGGAAGAAGAATGGCACGAAGGCCAAGAAGATATTGGTTGATTCTGTAAAGGATCACCTTGTGCCTATTATCTCCAAGTTGAAGACAACGAGAGAGATGTTCAAGACCTTGGAGGTATTGTATGAGATTAATAACACTAGCCGAGCTCTTGCATTGAGGCAACAACTACATCACATCAAGATGGCAAAAGGAGATTCTATCATCTCCTTCTTCATGAAGATCACTGAGTTAAGAGATTAGCTTTGTGTCATTGGTCATATGGTTGATGATAAAGACTTAGTCATGTTGGAACTTAATGGTCTTCCTCAATCTTGGGAGCCATTTATCCAAGGTATTAGTGGAAGATTGAAGCTACCAAATTTTGATCGTCTTAGGGAAGACTGTATTCAAGAGGAATCAAGATTGGTAGCAAGAGGAAATGGGCGAAGTTCTAACAATGAAGATATTTATGTACTTGCTGCTCAATCTTCGAAAAGGAAAGGAAGAGAAGGA
Organism: Sequoia sempervirens; assembly: GCA_007258455.2. Classification (NCBI taxonomy): domain Eukaryota; kingdom Viridiplantae; phylum Streptophyta; class Pinopsida; order Cupressales; family Cupressaceae; genus Sequoia; species Sequoia sempervirens. The sequence continues at coordinate 11,581 of VDFB02046715.1, forward strand.
AAGAAAGGAAATTTCAAGAGGAACAAAGATAGAAGATCGGATGGTGCTCCTGGATCTAAGAAGAAGAAGGATCTCTCCCATATACAGTGCTTCAGATGTGACAAGTTTGGTCACTATGCGAGAGATTGTGTGACTCTTCCAAAATAGCATGTTTTTATTGAGGATGTGGGTGAGACCTATCCTCAGAAGGATTCAAGGGATAATGCAAATGAGTTCTTGTTTATCTTAGCCCTATCAAGCAGTGTTCCAACCGATAGAAGTACTTGGTTGATTGATAGTGGTGCCTCTCGTCACATTACTAGATTTAGAGAACATCTTTCAGATTGGGTGGAGAGAGATACCAGCATTCAAGTCATAATTGGAGATGATGCATGCTATTCTATGAAAGGTGTTGGATCCTCCTCTCTTCACTTAGATTATGGAATCTCTCTTCAATTGAGCGATGTGTTATTTGTACCAGGAATCAATAGGAACCTTGTATCAATTTCAACCTTGGAGGAAAAAGGATATCAAGTTGCATTTTCTAAAGGAAAAGTTCTTGCTTGGCTGAAGAACTCTAGCATCAAGACAACTTGAGTGATTGTTGTTCAACAAGAGAGTCTTTATAGACTTTCCATTCATCTAATGCAGGCATTGTTGCATGATTCCACTAGTTCATGTGAGCTTTGGCATAGAAGACTTGCTCACCTTCATTTCAGAGCACTCCCATCCATGGAGAAGATGGTCACCAGTCTTCCAAAACTCATCCAGGAGCATGAAGGTACTTTTTGAGGATGCGCATTGGGTAAGAATACTAAAGGTCCTTTTCATAGTAGTGAAAGTAGATCTAAATGTATTCTAGATCTTGTTCATTCTAATTTGTGTGGTCCAATGTATGTTGCTTCTTTGAGTGGTTTCTTGTATTATGTAATTTTCATTGATGACTACTCTAGAAAGACTTGGATTTATTTCCTAAAGACTAAAGAATCTGAAGAGGTACTTGAGAAATTCAAAGAATTTAAGGCTCAAGTAGAGAAATTTTCTGGGAAAAGGATCAAAGAACTCTGATATCTGACAATGGAGGAGAATACATCTCTGGAGGCTTTTGTAACTTTTATATTGAGGTAGGGATTAAGAGGGAGTTTTGTGTCCCTTACAATCCATAGCAAAATAGTGTTGCAGAAAGAAAGAACAAATCCATTGTAGAGGCAACTAAAGCTATGATCCATGATCAAGACTTGCAAACCTTCCTTTGGGTAGAAGCATCTAGAACTGTAGTGTATGTTCAAAATCAGAGCCCTCATCATATTTTGGAGAATATGACTCCTGAAGAAGCCTTCACAAGTGTGAAGCATGAAGTTAGTCACTTAAGAATCTTTGGTTGTCTTGTGTATGTGCATGTGTCTAAAGATAAAAGGACTAAGTTGGAACCATCTGGCAAGAAGGGAATATTTGTGGGCTATAGTGAATCTTCAAAAGCCTACAAAATTTACTTTCCAGGACAGAAACTGATGGAGATCAGTAGGGATGTCACTTTTGAGGAAGATGTTGCATTTAAGAGATCTAAAGGTTCATACATGGAGATAGATAATGAAGAACAAGAGACTCCTCAAGACATGAAAGTTGACCATACTCTTGAGATTCAGAGGGAGTCTACAGAACCAGAAGAAGATGATGATCCAGTTGAGCCTTTGAAACCAATTGATGGGTTGAGAGATATTGTCACATGTCGAAAGAGACCTCTATGGGCTAAACAAACAATGCAGGAGGCAGAAAAGTTTGTAGCCCCTAGAGGAAGATTCAGAGAAAGCAAAAAACCACAGAAGTTTCCAAGATATGTTGCATTAATGAGTCATATTATTGAATCTGAGCCTTCCAGTGTTGAGGAAGCTTCAAGTCAGCAAGTATGGAGAGATGCTATGGCTAAAGAATATCAATCTATTATCAAGAGCGATGTTTGGGATATAGTACCTAGACCAGAAGAGAAATTTTTTGTATCTTCTAAGTGGCTTTTCAAGATCAAGCATGTAGTTGATGGAAGCATTGAGAAGTACAAGGCTAGATTTGTGGCTAGAGGATTCTCTCATAAAGAGGGAATAGACTATGAAGAAACCTTTGCTCTGGTTGCTCATTATACATTCATCAGAACTATCATTGCTATTGCAACAGCTAAAGGATGGAAGTTACATCAAATGGACGTGAAGACAACATTCCTTAATGGTGTAATTGAAGAAGAGGTATACATTGAGCAACCTCATGGCTTTGAGATTCATGGGAAGGAGTCTCATGTTTGTAGATTGAAGAAGGATTTGTATGGCCTTAAGCAAGCTCCTTGTGCTTGGTATGAGAGGATTGATTGATACCTAATGAGCTTGGGCTTCTCCAAGAATGATGTTGATTCAAACCTATACTTCAAGGTAGTTGATGGTGAGGCATTAATTGTAACAGACCGAAAGTTTTGGTTCCATACAAATTACAGTAAATAAGTAACATTCATTTTTGGTAAGGAGATATAAGTACATCCATCACCTGATATATCCATAACATGTATACCAAGAGTTATCCATAAACACTCAAAGTAATTTCATACAACATTATCAATGTACATACACCATTAAGGGTGTTACAAGTTATTTATTTTAATGAAACAATAAATAATTCATCTATTTCAATGATGCCAAATGTAAAAGGTTCTGGATAATTCAAATACTAACTATTATCCTCAATTTCCAAATTAGTTTAATAGAATCTAACAATTACATATTGGGGAAATAAAGAGGAATCATTAAATAATTTACAATCACTTATTAATACAAATGGAATGACATGCGTTTCAATGAATCAAGGTAAATCAAAAGAATATTAGATAAGTGATTTATTAGTATAAGTGAGATTCATCTTAATTTAAAGTAAATAACTTACAGGTGCCACGTAACTGACCATTATAAGGTTGTTATCACCTGATAAGTTTGCTCATCCATGTGTCCACCACCTAGACCTGCAAGAAAATGTTAGTGAATAGGGGTTTGCCTTGGTCAAACCCCGTTTTGGTAATCGAACCTTGAAAAGATATGAAATAAGATACAGGAATGGAGAATGAACACATTATGATGCGTACCTTCATAATAATTCAACAACATGTTCTTGATTCTAACTCACAAGTTCATAAAGATGAGTAGTAAGTCCAACATTAGACAGATACATAAAGAATTAAAAAACAATAATATGAGAGAGAGAGAGAGAGCAAGAGATAAATTATTCATATCGTCGGTTAATATTCCATACCATAAATCGTCGTACATTAAAATGTGTGAGGGAATTACTCACTATTGCCTTAATAACAATATTCAATAGATTGAGTTCTAGTGAGAACAATTATCTAATTACATAAATAATTTACCAAGTTCAAATAATCATATATATATATATATATATATATATTAAACTACTCAATTTACCACCAAACAATAATATTCTACACTTAAATGGTTTAACCATATTCATAATACTGCTTGGAATATTATATTTCAGCATACAATGGGTTATGTAAATCTATATACAACTTCTAAAATAATAATTATCTATTTAGTATATACCATATTTATTTCAATCACATTAAAGGACCTCCAAATAACATAATTAACTCAACTAACCCTTCTTTACACATAGAATATTCCCATAATTCTAAATATTCCTACTTGTAAACTAACTCTTAATAAAAATTCCCCATTAAATCTAACTTCAATAAAATTCTTCATTAACTAAACATGTAAGAGAGATAGAAGCTAGTCTATAGATCCAAAGGAGAGTCTCCATCAAGTAGAACAAAATAGTTCAATACATATCTTATGTTTCCTAAGATGTAGGATGATATCAAAACAAGAATCTAAGTTCTCAATACACCCAATCTTCTTATTATCTATATCTTGCTATGACTATTCTATAGCCATAATAATACAAAATTCAGAAAGTCTTCGCTAATTTACTACTAATGCATTTACATGACTTTTCCATAACAAATAAGTCAATTGTCGACCACTTTCCATTGTTCATCACATAGCTAAGACATCATTATAAAAAAATTTTGGAAGCCAAATGATTTTGTTAAAATCTGAGAGGACTTGGTCTATTACTACCAACCCAAAACTCAGGGTATCAACCCTTCAGAATAAATTGACAGTAGTAATAAATACTAGCTTCTTCTATTGGTATCAAACACAATCAGCCTTAGCTAGGAATTACGACATTATAAACAAGGACAACTTATCGGTTTTACAACATATTATAGATTCTATTAAGTATCAAATATAATGTTTGCATACCATTACCAAGCATTTAACCTAGGCGTCAAACTTCCCAGCATATTATATATTCATGAGTGGTAAATTTTAATGTATTGAATATAAAACACCAAGCAAAAACAGTCCACAGGATCCACTCGACTCCCCACTCGACCACAAATGTAACTCAGAGAAGAATTCACCTAAGACAGATAAGACAATGAAAACCATCTACTACCACCAACGACTTATAGAAAGTTGAATGCCCAAATTGGTACATGCACTTTGAATGTGTATTACTTCACAAATGGACGCCTACATGAAATTAAACACAACAACCAACAACTTCTATGTGCATTGACTAAAGCATGGATGGCGCTGCAACACTGTCCTCCTTTACACAAGTTTATAACATATAAACCAAAGACTTATCCAAAATTACAGACAAGGAAGTAAATCACACATTTTCCCAGAGAGTTTCGATGGAGAATTTCAAAGGGAGATTGATGACAACTAGAGGAATTATAAAGATACTCTGATGAAGTTGGATTGGATGCCATAAAATGGTACACACTTTTTTGTGAAGGAGATAGATCTCATCCACAACATGGGAGACATAAGCAAAGTTGGAGAAATTGGCTTGGCGACTGAAGGCAGCAGGGTATACAAGCTTCAAGACTTTTTTTTAATGTTGTGGGAGAGAAGACAATGTAATCATAAATCCACCATGATAATGAAAAGTTAGAAATTGGGTTTGGTCTGCAAATCATGGCCTTCATACATGTATTAATGTTGTTAAGAACCTTTGAGTATGTTCTGATTTCCATGCTGTATCTACATTCATCTCCAAGATTATTGCAAGAGTAATTGCTCTGAGAAGAGTGAACCATTTCTATCATTTAGAAAGGTACGATATCCTTGTGGGGAAAAATGGTGGTGTTAAATAGAACAATCTGACAACTAGGCTCACACTATACTAATGTGCACTGTTACAGATACCTAGTAATAATGAAGGGACACCCATCTAAAAAAGAAGAAGAGCGGAATAAAGACTCAGAGACCAGATAGCAGGTTCCTTTTGAAACCATGGTCTCAACGATGGCAATAAATCGCATAAAATTGCTCATTAACAGCCTAATAACATGCATGCAAGTATGAGAAGGGAAAGACATAACATAAGAGCCAAAACGTACATCTTCCCCAAGTAATTTGATCACATAGAATATAAAGATTTGTGCATGCATAGACTTGAACAAGATCGTCTATTTGATCAGGATAAGATGGCATTTTTATCATCACTAGGAAGGAACAAAGATTGCGGTCCCAAGTATAGAAGGGGTTAGAATAGATATAAATGGGCTTGGCCTTAAAAGGGAAGATTCAATTACAACCCCCAGTGACGACGGAGGTACCATTCAACTAGTTTTCCAAATCACCTCGCTGGAAGGCATAATGCCAAATTCCTTATCCTTTCCCAAGTTCGTACCTGCATCCAAAAGGATTCTTTTGAACTGGGAAAAGATATCTGCCCAAGCTGAAAGGATACAGGTGCTATTGAGATAGCATCCAAAATGAGATCATTTTAATATTGCAAGAGATCTTTTGACACAAGATCAAGGGAAAGCAATCTGAAAGAATACCACGATAACGAGATAGTCCTTAAATAATAAAAGGAATTAGAAAGAATTCAGGTAAAAACAATGTATCAGGAGTAAAACCAAATACTTCAACCTTAACTAACATCTTATCCACCCGTGCAAAAATGAAGAGAAGTGAAGTAGAACATATCAATTCCATTTCATTACTTACCTCCAAAATTGCACAAAGATGAAATGGCGATGAATAAAAGATATTGGATGCTCATGATCAGGTTCCGACCGATCCTATACTTCATTTCTGAGAGGATACATTTTCAGGTTTTCCAGTTGCCATCAAAAGGTTCTCCTTTCATCCAAGAATCGGTTAGGATATTAACCAAACTCCCCCGCCAAAAATGATTATGCCCATGAATACATTACTATCATCATAGGATTATCTCCATCCAGGAGTTAGTTATTACCCCCATTATTTGTCACCCCCGACAATTAAGAATGAGGGAATTTTTATTTATTTCTGATTTAATTATTGCACCAAATTTATTCCTCAAATTTTCCAACAACCGAATATTAAAATAACTCAAAATTTATTTTCACTATTTTATTTTATTTTCAGTACATATTTAGGAGATACCATTTTAATTGAAATTTAATTGCACTTTATTTCATGCTACTAAACATTAATCTTGGTTCTTTATGTTGATGATCTATTTCTTACAGGAGAAGAACATCCCATTATCAAATGCAAAAAGGAGTTAGCTTCTGAATTTGAGATGAAGGATCTTGGATACATGCATTACTTCCTTGGTTTAGAAGTATGGCAAAGGCCTAATAAGATCATTCTAAGTCAAGGGAAGTATACAATAGACATCTTGAAGAGATTTGGCATGATGGATTGAAAATCCATGTCTACACAGATGGAAACCAATTTGAAGAAGCTAAATGAATATGCAGCTAGTTCAAATCTGGTGGATCCTACTATGTACAGGCAGTTGATTGGATCATTGATGTATCTTAGACCAGATATTTGCTATGCAGTGAGTGCACTTAGTCAGTTAATGTGTGAACCAAGGAAAATAAATCTAGTTGCAACGAAGCATATCGTGAGATACGTGTGTGGCATAGTTGGATATGGATTGAGATATACTTCTAGTGTAGATCTTTAGTTGCAAGGATATTCTGATTATGATTGGGCAGGGAGTGTAGCTGATCGGAAGAGCACCTCTAGTTGTTGCTTTAATTTGGGATCTGTGATGATTTCCTGTTGTAGTAGGAAGCAGTCTTCGGTGGCACTTAGCACCGTAGAGGCAAAGTATATTGCAGCTTGTGTAGTAGCTCGAGAAGCAGTGTGGCTTCGTAAGCTCCTTGCAGGATTGTCTAGAAAATCATTGGAGCCAACTGTTATTCATTGTGATAATCAAAGTTGTGTGAAGCTTTCTATCAATCCAATGTTTCATGACAAAACTAAACATGTTGAGATTAAATACCACTATATCAGATATATGGTATTGAGGAAAGCTATCCAATTGAGATACATTTGTACTGATGAGTAGACGACTAATATTCTCACAAAGCCTCTCTCTAGAGAGAAGTTTGTGCACTTTCAAGACAAGCTTGGAGTTGTGGAGAATCAAGCCCTAACTGAGAGGGAGACTCAACATCAGTGATCTTCTGAGATTTTCTTTAATGCATTTTTCTCTGTGAGAGAAATTTGAGGTGTAAACCCTTGTTAATGCATCTTTCTCTATGAGAGAAATTTGAGGTGAAATCCCTTGTTTCCACCCTCTGGGAGTAGCCATGGTGGATGTCATGTTGAGTGACTCCATGACAACATCACATTGAGAGACTCCGTGATGATTTCCTTGTACTTGTGTTTATCCACCCTCTAGGAGTAGCCATGGTGGACGTCATGATAAGATGATGACATCACGTTGAGTGACTCTATGATGGGCACTTGTGCACATGTTCTTTCCATACATGGGAGTAGCCATGATGGACGATATCACATTGAGTGACTTTGTGATGACCTCTTTCCACATATGGGTGTAGCCATTGTGGGTGTCATGTTGAAAGACTCGGTGACATTGGATATCTGAAAGTATTCCTCCCTAGCTGAGAGGGAGTGTTGATGTTCACCTGCGGGCTCCATACTTCCCAGCAGTGATAATATTAAATCCATATAGGCGTTGGCTATGCATTTAATTAGAGACGATTTATTGGCATTATAATTTATATTTGATTCAAGGCCGACACCTCTTGATATTCGTCACCTTTTGTAAAATCACGCCTATTCACTTGAGGCTGACATTGTATCATGAAGAGACGCATACATTGGAGGTCTTCTCTTCACTTGGTATATATATTAGATGTTGTTTGTTCATTTCACATTCATATATTTCATTGTTCGATTTCAAGAGAAGTGTGAATTCATCAAGGAGGTCGATATTATGTTCTTCTAGAAGAGATTGAAGTCTTCAAGAAGATCGATATTATCATCATTCAAGGAGTTTGATTGCTTGCATCAAGAGTGGTGCTAATAAATTTGGCCTTGTGTTGGCCTATTGTAAAAGCGATTTGTTTCTCATTTCTCAATAATAGAAGTGGTTGAGTTTTTCTCCCTCAAGTTGGAGGGTTTTCCCAGGGTATCTTGTTGTGTTATTTTGTAAAATTGTATTAATTCTGCTTATTTAATTTTTGATCCTAAAACTAACATATAACACTCATGACTTGACCTCAATGCCTAGTTTGACCAATATATAACTCTGTTTAAACCAATAACATACATTTCAATTAATTTTCCTTTTTAAAATTGAATTCTACTCCACATTGAGTACTATATTATTTTGTACGAAATATAACATGTAAAAAAAAAAGAAGCCATTTTTCCTCTCAAACATTTGGTATCAAAATTTTCATGTAACAACCACCACCAGAGTTAGCTATTTTGGGTTGTATTAACCTGAGCCATCAATTTGACAAAATCTTTGTATTACAAACTGTAACTGGGGCAAAATGAGCTCAACAAATGCCACGGTATTGTTAATGTGCATGTTAATCTTCTGGGTTAACACATTTGTAAATTTATTTTTCTGTTTAGATCTAGTTAAATAGTTATGACAATTAAACTGTCATCCTCCTTATTAAATAATGATGTAAATAGTTTTTCAATGTAATTTCCAATACATAATGAAATATCTTTTTGTTTTCTATTTTTCCCCTCCTAGGCCTAACAGTGGTATCAGAGCCATAGGAAATATAGGAGGTAGTTACGAATTAACAGTGGTATCAGAGTGGCAATGATTCTTGTGTGCATGTACGCTTAAGGAGACTTGCAATAGAATGAAGGCATTTAAAGTTAGAGTATGTTTCAATCACTATGGAAGTTTGTAGAGGCAGTGAGATTCTATGGTATATTGAAGTGAACTTTTTTTCTGTATAAAGTCTGTCCAAGGAGAAACTGTTGATAATTTGAGAGTTTGCAAAGATGGCCTAATAGAGGCTTCCTCAAGCCCTAAACTTTTTATTGAAACTGTGTTGAATTTGCTACCGGACATCAAATTCAAGGCTCTCAGAAATAAGGGTTTTTCCAAAGGAGAAAACAGTGCCAAGGAATTGTCGACTGTCATTTATGGACTTGCTATGTGCAAGCGGACACTTAATACTAGTAACTATGACAAGTGTTTCCAAGCCGCTATCCAGATCATACAATAGTGCTTTTCACTGCAGGATGGAAGGGCTCTAGAAGCCGACTGTTATTTGCGGTACTCCACCATTGCTCGGGTAACTCAAAGATTCCTTTTTCCATCAAAATGGATGTTTGGGCTTATACATAATAGATTGGAATATGTGTTATTTATTTGTAAAATTTGCATTAAAGGATTTTATCATCATTTTTATGCAAAATTGATAAATTACAGAGTAATAAGGTTCTTGGAGTAATAAGGTTTTTGGGAGTAATTAAAATATGGAGAGATAAGGATATAAATTGATGATATAAGGTGTTTCAAATTGTTTGTTTTCCTACTTACACTCATGTCCACATTTTATATTGATGGCATATTATCTCTACAAATTCATGTAAGTACAAAAGATGAGGCATAATTATTCTCTGAATGTTGGAAACAATACAAACCTCTCTTCATGCAATTTTGTAACCAATACGTATTATTGAGAAAAAAAATTAATAGGTTGCAAGATCAATTAGGGCATAAAAAGAAGAAAGATGTTAAGCATGATGCACCTTCTTCTAGTATTTTGTAATGTCCCCAAAAATTTAGTTGAAGTGACGTAACTATTTAATATTGCCTAAGTCTTAAAGTATATTTAAAAGAGGGATATTAAATAATTAATAAATCAAGTTTTAGAGTGACTTATGAAATATTTTAAATATTACTTTGTATAAAGTCACTTATATTATAAATGGTAAAATACAAAAGGGAAAAAAGGAGAAACATTCGATACTTTTGGAATGCATACTTCTCACGGGCAAACTAGTCGAGGCTCCTCAATAGGGTTTGAAGCCCTTACAGTCCAGGTTCGGGTGTGAAACACCATACCCTAGCTGGAATAGTTACATATTTTGAGGCGTAGAAGAACTTTCAAGTGTAAGTCGAATTTGTAGATCATTTTGGAGAGTGCAACTCGAGTTTATTTCATATTTCGTGATTTTTGGTTTCAGAGATTTTGCTTCACAGGAAATCAAGATTTGGAGCTGTTGACACTTTTTGAAGGTGTGGCATCATAAAGAAACCCTAGGCGTCATTTTTGCTAAGCATTGGGGCTTAATAAACCCTTGGAAATTGAAGATCATGGGAAAAAATACTGAATGGTGTGACTTTTTAGTGAAGGCGACTCAGAATTCATCCATTGCTTAGGTCGTGGTCAAATTTTTGGGGAGTTAATAGGGCGTATGAGCCTTATTTTTGCTGGGTGCACCATACTACATGAAGTTTGATTGATAAAAAAAAGGTTTTGATAGTCGCTCGTGCATTCTGGGCACTTTAAAAGGCGTCTTTTCCCTTCTCAATGCTGTGTTGGAATTGCAGTCTTATACTCAATCTGAATAATATTGTTAGTCTGATGTATGTGTTCTTATACCATGATAATGTTGTTACAGTCATATGTAGTTTCTGTTCATTAAGCAGCATGACTTTTTGAGACTTGGGAATAGAATAGCTTCCTATTTGTTGTAAGTCAACATTTGTAAGAGTCCTTCTGTTCCTTATCAGCTTTGAGTTCTCTATGCTTGTAATCAGACCTATTATGCTCAGAAATTAATGTTTCAGTTGTTGATAAAGTCTCAATAATGTTGTTATGTATGAAATGCACAGTATGGGTTAACCAGGGGTTCAATAGATGAAGTTTCATATTTGTTTCAGTCATTGGATCTTCTCTTTCACGTCATCTTTTACTGTTGTACATTATTTGCAATTATAAACTGAGTCTTTGAAGTCTGAAAATGATAAGCACAAATATATGAAATGTCTCTATATGAGTTTATGAGTTGTTGATAGAGTATTGCAGTCCCATTGGTAATCAGAAATTTTTTGTTAAAGCTATTAACTCAGCTTGTTGGGAAAATTCAATCTTGTATTGTTGGAAGCACTCAAACATCGTTGGCAACACACAAAACCAGAACAAACAATCAAAACATTACATCAGCATATTATCGGCTTACACACCAAGTGTTGGTCCTAATTCCAAAAGAGTCAAAACTAAATATTTAGAGCAAAGTTTGCAAGGCTCTTTACACATTTCAGCAAAACAAGAAAGTAAAACCAATGTGTTCTTGAAGAAAGGTGTTGTGTCTTCTGACTTCTCTTATGTCGAAAAGGAAAAATGTTGTATCTAAGCCTGCGACACAATGTAATGTCCCCTTATTAGACATAGGCTAGCTTGACCTAGAAACATAAAATGCGCAAGTCAGGATAAGGGATTTTATATTTACCAACACATGATTTTTTTCATGTAATTTTTCTCGAAGACCTGCACACATCATGTATTATCAACAAGACACATAATTCCTTGTTCATGAATAAATTAGACCATTTCAGATTGCACATTTTAACGAGAAGACAAATGCATTATCATCTAGCACATAAAACTATCATAGTCTGATATGACTTATTACTCTTGTTCGGAATAGATCTTTGCCTTTTTCCTCTTTCCTAACCTCACTGGCGAATGAAAGAATTATTGTGCCAAGGGCGCGTGAACGGTCTCCAAGTGGACTCCGTCAAGGTTTCCTACCTGTCTTGGGACCATCCATCAACTGACCACATTACCAGCCTTTCCCTTCACAAACTTCCTATCCTTAGTGAGTACTAGCGGAAGGGAATTTTGGCCCGAAGTCTATTCTCATAGTAAAGTCATAATAGCTTAAGAAAGCACAATAATTTTTGTAAGCAACATTATTATATTATTGAGAAATAGTATCCATTAATCTTCAAATTGTCTTACATTGTATAGAAGAACTTAATAAATTGACACATATATGTCTATTGATTGCAACAATCATTTAATACACATTTACTTTCACAATGTATTTAATCGGATCTAAAAATCTTCACATATCTATACATACATAGTTATTGATTTTAAGATGTATGAGTCAGTTACTAAGCTTTACTCACTGGCATAAGAATTTGAGTTAATTCCAGAATCTGTAGTGTTCCATAGACGTGTGAGGATACTTACCTCTGTTCGCAGCACTAGACTGGGTTCTCAAGATGCGTTCCTCGCAACTGAACTGGTTCCTTCTTCACACACGATTCTTCTCTATTATAAGTCAGTCACTCTAAATAACGTGTTAATCTAGAATCTTTCAGATGTTCTGACTTCCCTCTTGGATGCGATGATTCTTCTGTTGGGACCGAGAGCCGTTCTTTAATTCTCTTCCAAAGGACGTGACCTCCCTGTTGGGTCGTGACCTTTCTGAGGACGTATCTTTTTGAAGGGGCATTTGGAAGCTATGCCCCGATTCAGCGCTGCACGGGAGTCCTTCCCAAGGTGCTTATTATAATTTTCATATACATGCTCAACTAAATCGACACATGGTAAAAAGTATTCCATGTTTATTTTATTATTCACTAGATTACAATATTCAGTGATATGATTATTTTCATAATGCTTGTTGGAAATCATATTTAATAGTTAAAATTGACAATAACATCTAATATTATAAAGGGTAATCATAAACACTCTAAAGATAGAATGACAATTATTTATATTTCAATTTTGTTACTAGCTAGACAACATTTCATATTAGTATTTTGCAAATTCGGGGGGCATGACACACAAAAATGCTACCAACCAAAGTCACAAAAACAGAAACCGATTGTGAGAGTTTGGGAATCTCAGAAAACAAATAGGGAAAAATGTGGTCTTGGTTACAAAGGTTTTGTTGGCTCTTATGTCCCAAAATATTCTAAACCCATAAAATTTGTGTAAGGGGGACATATGAATAAATCTCATGTTGAGTCTACATGTGTTAATGATTTTTGTAAAGTTTGAAAATCTAAACAACCAAAAGCAATATGCACTAAGTCCAATAATGTCAGAATTTGTTTCCATTGTGGACGTCAAGGTCATCTTTCTAGTACTTGCTTTGATATACATCCTTATTCTTCATGAGGTCAACATACTCATAATTCCTTTCATTGTTTTCAAAAGAAAGCATAAAATCCTATGTTATGTGTTGATAATCCTTTGTTTAAACCAATTTTAAGGCAAACATCAAATGCTTCTTTAGATCTTGCAGTTATGCCATCAGTGACAGAGATTGAGCCAAATGCTCCAAATAAGGTTGTGTTGAGTGTTGTTGAAGCTACTATTGGTGATAAAAATAATGTTGGTAATTTTTAATATACAATGAAATATCTTTTTGTTTTCTTATTATGCCCCTCCTAGGCCTAACTGTGGTATCTTTTTTCAATGTAATGACAATAATATTGATAATTCCATTGTTGATGACGATAGATTTGTTGGTGATGATAAGAATGATTTTGCTAAAAAATGTGATTATGTTGAATATGTTGGATATGCAAGTTATGATGGTTATGATGATGTTGGTCCTTATAATTTTTTGAGGCTATGGAGATAAACAATTTGCCTCTTGTTCTATTACTCCATCAAGGAGATCATGTTGTTGACATTTTCCTCTCTCATCTGCCAAGGGGGGAAGTCACTCCATCAGGGAGATCATGTTGTTAACATTTTCCTCTCTCATCTATCAAGGGGGAGAGGGGGGGGGGGGAGGGGGGGTGGAATATTGGTATATGTCAGATTTAAGTGGAGATTTCAGATTTGTTGATACTTTATGATTGTTAGATTGAAGTGGAGTTTTCATAGATTGTTGACACCTTGTGATTGGTGTGGTGTTTACACTTCAATATTTTATTGCACTCAATATGTGCCATTTCATATTTTATTGCACTCAATATGCCATTTCAAATATTATTTTTAATGACTGCACCCAATATGTGTTATTTTAAATATAATTTTCAATGATAATGGTTGCCCCAGATTAATAGTTGGTGATTATTCATATTGGCCACTAAAGTTTGGTCATTTTTTCAAATTGCAGCATGGACAAAACAAGTCCAAAGTTGAGACTTGTCAAAGAAACAAGTTCATTTTTCATAAGTTAAGACTTGTCCAAGTAACAAGCATATTATCAAATTTGAGACTTATCAAAGCAACAAGCTCATTATCAAAAGTTGAGACCTATCAAAGTAACAAGCTCTTTATCAAATTTGAGACTTGTCAAGGCAACAGGCTCAGTATCAAAGTTTGAACCCTATCAAGGTAACAGGCTTAGTTCAAACAAATTCAAGATCTATCACAATAATAGTTTCTTCAGATCAGCCAACAAATCTTCACCAAAGTACTTGGCCAAGAGAAGTTTGAGCAGTTCAAAATACTACATAGATTCATGATAACCCCTTCAGATTAAGGGGGGAATGTTAATGTACGTGTTAATCTTCTGGGTTAACACATTTGTAAATTTATTTTTCTGTTTAGATCTAGTTAAATAGCTATGACAGTTAAATTGTCATCCTCCTTATCAAATAATGATGTAAACAGTTTTTCAATGTAATTTCCAATACACAATGAAATATCTTTTTGTTTTCTTATTTTTCCCCTCCTGGGCCTAACAGGTATACCACCAGGTATGTCTCCAACATTAGCAAAATTTTAGAAATAAAATGTAAATGTTCAAGCAAACAAAAGAATTGGGTACACTAAGTACCCCTCCAAAAAATTTCATTACTTTGATTGCTGAAAACATTTTACCAACTTGTTACTCACTGTCAAAATTACCATTAACATTGACAGGTCTAGCAAGTATAAGATCGGAAATGCTGCCAAATTTTCCAAATTGATTCAATGCACTTCAATAACACTCGAATTAAAGTTGTCTTTGTTGTGAACATTGACTGGAAATTCCAAAAGCATAGCCCTTACCTAATGATAAGAAAACATACTTATTTGTCACAAACCCATATTTGCATCAAACTTTTGAAGATCAAGATACATTATTCTGTAGAAACATTAAGAATATCAAAGGTTGAACTGGTTCTAAGAGTATATGTCATTTGACAAGAAGATACTTTCAGAATTGGGTGGCCATATTAAACATAACATAGTAACACGCACTCAGAATTTGCACAAACAAGAAATAGACAAAAGATTTACTCACCAATTAATTAGTCAAAGAATATCATGAGTAGATATATCAATATTTTTAAGAACAAAAGAAAATCATTCTGCAAAAACATAAGGAATATCAGAATTCGAAGTGGTTCTACAATCAGAAAATATCATTTGACAAGAAGATCCCTTCAAGCAGCCTTTTAAAAACAACATGATCACATACACTCAGAATTTGCACAACCATAAAATTTATAGAAGGTTTGCTCGCACCAATAAAAAGGCAGAAAACAAATTTCTCATGCAAATCATGAGTAGAATGCTACAGGTGCTCTTCATGTATATTGGTGTAATGTTCTTTAACATACACGGCATGATTTTTTATTGCAACGTTTCATCAGGAGATGATTAAAAAACAAGGGGAAACTTCTTCCCTTGGAACAGATGTGATCAGTATAATACCCAATCAATATAAGTACATGTACAGAAAGGCGCATGGCTCCCATCTTGGACTCAAAGTGAGCTAACCTTAGCTCCTCGTATGGGTGTTCTAGGCTTTGCAATATTTGAGGCACCAAAACCAAACTTTGGTTTTTTCTCTGCTGGCTTAAGAATCTGGAAGGAGCACATCAGTGTTTCATCCACACTCATCATTGCACCAGCATTTTCAAACTCGCCACAATAATTTGGTGCTGAAAAGATTGTAACAAGTTTTCTATCACCAAAAAATTCATAACCATCCTCCAACACCTGCAGAATTGGATTAGTATCATGTGTTTGTCTCTCCATAAGTCAAATAAACAATGTTATGTAACAAAAACCAGAACCAGGAAAAACCTGATCAGCTTGACAAATGACACCTAGATCATGCTTCCCAAGGAACTCAGAGACTTTGTCACGACCAAATGTGTATGATACAAATGGGTCTGATACTCTTGTGTCATTCATTCCCCATCTCTGGGTATCAAACCCTTCTTGACATATATTTTCACCAGATTCTAGCTTTTGGTTTCCATTCTTTCTAGCCCGACCAGGATCACCCATTATTCACCAAATCCCATAGAGAGAGATCATAAGCTTTCACTTACTTGATCCATAAAGAAAAAGATCCTTTTAGTAATCCTCGTAAATTTTATATAACAATCCTATATTGCATAAATACATTACTTCAGATATGCAGAAGTTGAGCTATCACAACAGCACTTCGGAGACATGAAATTTCAAAAAGCAAGCGTTTTCTGGATGCAGTTCATTACTTGGTTATTTCTAAACAAAAAAGTAAAGATCTCCTTTAAGATATTATTACATTGATTTCTCAACTTCTGTCAGAGCATGCTGCCTCTACAGAGGAAGCATGTGGATCAGTGGATGGCTAATGTGAATGAGTATAGATATCTTAAATACATCTATTTGAAAGACGGTGAGAGATATCACTCTTGAGGAATTTATATTGAAATTTGTATTTGAAGGTCTAAGCAGAATTGGAGTGCAATTAGAGGTACTTAGCGAACTAGGGCACTTCAGCACAGCAAGTATCAGACCTGCCTGCACATTGCCGACCTGGGAACACATAACATTGTATCCTTGCAAACATTAAGGCTACAGTTCTGAGATTTGGATTTGATTACAAAGAGTTTTTTAGGGCTTAGGCAATCTCTGCAGTTTGGGGCAGCAATCTGAGCAGTGATAGTTGAGGGTTTCATGCCTCAATTATCCAATTTAGAGTCTATTGGGAAGGCAGGCCCATTGTTATTCAGGGAACAGCATCCTGTGTACCCAGTCCTTGTATTCTTCAAATCAGGTCAATTTGTAATTCCCCAATAGTTGTGCTTGCACCATCAACAATAATTGTATGTGTCCATTACTGTTGAAAAGTCAGATTTAAATCTGTTATCTGTGATTAGGCACTATCTTGTGTGTGTATCTCTGATTTGTACCTTCCAGGTTCTATAAGTCTGTGATTATAGCAAACAAGAGATTACCATTATAATTCTGTGATTTGCATTCTGGAAAACCCTAGGACATTACATCCATTATAATTTTGTGATTTGCATTTTGGAAAACCGTAGGATATTACAGTGGTATTAGAGCTTTTGTATCCTGCTAGCCTGTGTGTGTAATGCAGATTCATGAGCTTGAGTGATAGAGAATTAAGATATCAACAAAGGGAGAAGAAGAAAGAGGCAGCCATGGGTGACAGGGATTAAGACAATTCTCAAGAATTTATCAAGGAAAGCAAAGAGTTTCAGACCAATATGAGGGATACTATGGTGGAGATGGTCCAACTGCTAAGAGGTCTGAATCAACAACCGAGTGCTGGTAGGCCTAGTCAGAATGGTATTGAAGGGAGCAGCTTCGGGGGTGAGAGGGTTTCAACTAACCCAATCCCAAGAACTTTTAGAGCCAGATTCCTGGAAAAGGAAGGAGCAGCACCCAGGGAAGAAGAGCAACCCATTCAAGGAGATGAAATGATAAGATTTCATGATGAATACCATGCCCTAAGCATTGCCATACGACGAGACATGTCTTTCATGGGGAGGAGAAAGTATGAAGAGCAGCCCTGAAAGGATATACAACACTGTTTGGGAAAGATCACCATTCCCATTTTTTATGGGTCTGGAAGCTGTTCAACAAGAGCTTGATTACAGAAATTGGACACGTACTTTTTTTTGAATCCAATGTTTGAAGATGAGGCCATCAAGTTTGCAACCTTGCATCTACAGGGAGTGGCCCACGTACCTTAGAAGAATTCAACCAAAGATTGACAGAAAGGTTCAACAGCAAGGATCCAGAGGTTCATTTTAGAGAGCTAGCATAGATGAAGCAAGAGGGCACAATGGAACACTATGTAGCAAAATTCCAGAGGCTTTAGGTGATGGTTCCAAATGTGACAAAAAGGAGGCTCATAGTCCTTTTTGTAGAAGGCTTATCCAAACCCCTCAAAGGGTTGGTAAGGGCATTTGATCTGAGTTCTTTGCAAGAAGCCATTAGGAGAGCTCTAAACTTGGAAGATTCGGTGGCTAAGGACAGATTCTACTCCAAGAAAGCACCTCCATTTCTACAAAAAATACCTCCTCAAAAGAGCATGACTCCACCAAAGGTATCACCCCCCAAGCCAAACCAAATTGAAGAGTCCAAGAATGAACTCCATAGGAAAAAGCTATGTTTCACTTGCAAAGAGTCAAGGCAACCAGGTCATAGGTGTTTAGGAAAGTGGCAAATACATTATATAGAGGTGGTTTCCAATGAGGAGCCTGAGGCAGAAGAAGAAAAACCAAAGATTGTGGTGGATGAGGTTGAGCATGAGGGTCAAGGAGGAGAGCATCCAAGTGGCACACTTGCAACACCTTCAGGAGCACCTAGATATCAATCTTTCCGCATTAGAGGAGTCTTTCAAGGACAAAGGGTGGCAATTTTGATTGACAATGGGGCAACCCACAATTTCATTTATGAAGGTTTGGTGGCTAAGTTAGGTTTGAAAACACAAGGGTTTGAAGGATTTAATGTCATAGTGGCAAATGGGTATACTATTCCATGCAACCAAAGGATTCAACAGTTGGAGTTGATTCTAGGGGGACATAAGATGTGGGATGACTTCTACATGATTGGCATTGGTGAGACAGAGTTGGCTTTGGGAGTGCAATGGTTGCACTCACTTGGAAAATACACACAGAACTATCAAACCATGGAGTTGAAGTTCAAATCTAATGGGAAGGAGGTCATTATTCGAGGCTTATCCAATGGAGGTCCCATGGTGGTTTCAGCTAAGAGGATGGAGAGATCTTTTCATAGGGGCGAAGGGGCTTGGGCAGCTAAATGTTTAATTACCGATACAAGTCCACCCAAGGAGGGGAGGTCTTACCCCATCGACATCCAATCCATCCTAGACAAGTGATGTAAGATGTGGGATGACTTCTACATGATTGGCATTGGTGAGACAGAGTTGGCTTTGGGAGTGCAATGGTTGCACTCACTTGGAAAATACACACAGAACTATCAAACCATGGAGTTGAAGTTCAAATCTAATGGGAAGGAGGTCATTATTCGAGGCTTATCCAATGGAGGTCCCATGGTGGTTTCAGCTAAGAGGATGGAGAGATCTTTTCATAGGGGCGAAGGGGCTTGGGCAGCTAAATGTTTAATTACCGATACAAGTCCACCCAAGGAGGGGAGGTCTTACCCCATCGACATCCAATCCATCCTAGACAAGTGATGTAAGGTGTTCAACAAAATTTCTCCAGGGCTACCAGCAGATAGAGGTTTCCAGCATGTAATTGAGTTAGAGGAGGGAACAAAGTTAGCCATCACTACGCCTCATCGTCATCCCAAGAGGTACAAGGAGGAGATTGAGAAAGCAATTAAGGAGCTATTGGACATGGGACACATCCGACCAAGCTCCAACCCATTTTCCTATTCGATTGTGTTGGTCAAGAAGAAAGATGGTACTACGACGATGTGTATCGATTATAGAGCCCTCAACAAAAAGACAATCAAGAATCGCTACCCCATACCGAGGATCGATGAGTTGATAGACAAGCTTCATGGTGCAAGGTACTTCTCCAAAATTGACTTTCGATCGAGGTATCATCAGATAAGGGTTCAAGATGAGTATGTGCACAAGACAACCTTCAGATGTCACTATGGGCACTACGAGTTGTTGGTCATGCCATTTGGGTTGACCAATGCACCTGCCACCTTTCAATCATGCATGAATCAAGTATTTATTTTGCAATTGAGGAAATTTGTGTCGGTCTTCTTTGATGACATCTTAATTTTTGGTAAAACATGGGAAGATCACTTGAGGCACATAGATGAAATGTTGGGCATACTTGAGCAGCATTCATTCTACGCCAAGGCATCCAAATGTGAGCTTGGTTTGACTGAAATATTATATCTAGGGTTCAAGATTAGCACCCAAGGGGTTAGTATGGATGAGAAAAAGATCAAGGCAATACAAGATTGGCCTAGACCAAGGAATTTGACACATGTGAGGGGATTTGTGGGGCTATGTAGCTACTATCAAAGGTTTGTAAAAGGTTTCTCACAACTCGCAGCCCTATTGATGGATTTGACAAGATAGGGGCTTGCTTTCTCTTGGAGCCCTTCAACACAGAGAGCTTTTGACAAGCTCAAGGAGGTAATGAGTTTATGTCCTATTTGGCTATTCCAGACTTCTCACTTCCTTTTTTTTTAGAATGTGATGCTTCAAGAGAGGGTATTGGAGTAGTGTTGATGCAAAATTGACACCCTATAGCATTTGAGAGTAGGAAGCTCAAAGAGATAAAAAAGGAGCTTCTCTATTTATGACAAAGAGATGTCAGCAATCATGCACGCATTGATCAAATTCAAGCAATACTTGGTTTGTGAGAAGTTTGTGGTGAAAACGAATCATAACAGCTAGAAATTCTTCCTCAACCAAAAGGATTTGAACAATAGACAACAAAAATGGGTAAGTTAGGAGCCTATGATTTTGGCATTGAGTATGTTAGGGGAATGAATAATGTGGTGGCTGATGCACTCTCTAGGAAGCCTTGTTTTTGCTGTATAACTGACATATCTGCTGATTGGAAGGCTTCTATAATTACTGAGTATGCCAAGAACACATTTGTTGCTGACAGTTTCAATGGGAAGTTGCAAGATGACAGGTACAAAGTGGTTGAAGAGTTCATCCTATACAAGGATAGAATGTATCTTGTACCAAGATCGAAGGTGAAGGAAAGAATCTTGAGGGCATGTCATGACACTCCACTTGCTAGTCATCCAGGTTATTAAAAGACATACAAGCAAATAAAGGAACGTTTTGCTTGAAAAGGGCTAAAAACTGATGTGTTGAAGCATATTAGCAAGTGTATGGTGTGCCAACAAAACAAAACAAAGCATATTTTCCCAGCTGGGCTATTGCAGCCCCTACCCATTCCAAATTAGAAATCGGAGAGTATCTCCATGGATTTTATTACGGGTCTTCCAAGGGTGCAAGGTAGGGATTGTATCTATTAAGCTCACTAAATAGGTGTAATGTCGTAAAATTGCACCCCTTACAATTTCACATACATTCTTGCGTCTGCTTTAGTGTCCACTCCCTTAGCATCTTGTGTAGGCTCATTTTAGCCCCTGCATCAACCCTTTTCCCTCTTAAGATTCTCAAAAACCCCTTCTCAGCAGCTACCTTCGTGCGGCAGCTTTGCGTCTAACATTACGCTTTTCCCATTCATGTCCTTTTGTAGTGTGATGTGTCTATACACTAGCACACCGCGCTAGCATCCTACAACATTTCAACGTTCAAACAATCATTTTTTAGCATGTTTGCCACTTGTCATCTACTTTGGTCGGTGGTAACGGCTCGAGATGCCTTGTAACCACCCGGGAAGCTTATTTTTGCTTCTCTTCTCTCTTTAAAAGATGTCTTTTCAATTCATTTGCACTTCTAGCTTGTCTTTAGCTTCTAGCTTCACTTCTAGCTTCCTCCTAGCCTTGGCTCTGACATTTTCTCTTGTTATTCTATTTACACAGATTCAAATAGCCTTCTATAACACTCTCAAGCTCACTTAGCAACACTCTTTGTAGCCCTCTTGGCTCTTACAGCTCCATCTCCCTTATCTCATGCTTGCGAGCACCATGGGATTACATATCCCCTATCATTTGCATCCTTACTTCATGATACAATTTTTCCTCCTTGAGCGGGGATTGCTTTTATCGCTCTCATTTTGTGATATGGATTCTCCTCTTCAAACGGGGATTGCTTTTATCACTCATACTTGGTGGTGCAGGTTCTACTCCTAAAGTGGGTTTTTCTTTAACCACATGCTTTGTCCATTTCAGTTACACTCTCTCTTTCTATCTAGCTGTCCGTGGAGGTGGGAATACCAAAATGGGGGTTTGACTAAGGAAAACCCCTATACAGCCACAACAATTTCTCCAGATCTTACACATGCAAGTATTGAAGACATTCATGTGGTGGAGGCTTCATCACTTGCATGGTTGTGAGCATTTCCTTTCTTCTTCTTATCTTTATCATTTCTACTTCACTTTATTTTAGTTTTGTTATATTCTATTCCTTTCTCACGTTCCAAGATTTCTTAGCAATTAGAGTAGAAGTAGTCACTATGTTATTTTTTGTGACATTCTCACTTTTCGGTCCGTACGGGACTCCAGCGCGCCGCACTGTCGTCCATATCCCGCACTGATGTCCTTTGGTTGAGAGCCTGTCAGTTTGTCCAGAAAACCTTTGTGACCTACTCGTTCTGATTCTAGAACTCTCGCGCTGTTCCTTGAGGTAGTTTAGGGCAATTTTCCTTGTGAGGCTCTCTAAATAAAGAGAATTCATGAGTAGCGGATCCCCCTTCTCTACAATATGCTCATTTTTATGCCATTTCTTCAGAGTATAGGGCTCCACAAGTTGTTGATCTGTTCTTTAAGGAAATTTTTAAACTACATGGGCTACCAAGGAACATTGTAAGTGACAGAGACAACAAATTTATCAATTTGTTTTGGCAAGAGCTCTTTCGATTAACAGGCATGGAATTGACCACAAGCACTAGCTATCATCCTCAAACCGATGGGAAAACAAAAATTGTGAACAAGTGGATAGAAAGTTACTTGAGGAACTATGTCATGGGACAACAAACAACATGGGTCAAATGGCTGCACCTTCAGGAGTATTGTTACAATTCTACCCATCACATGTCAAAAGGTATGACTCCCCTTAAAGCACTTTATGGTTATGATGTTATTTCTTTCATGGATTTGATTCTTCCAGACAGTAGAGTACCAGGGGCCACAAATTTGATCCAATGGAGTTTGGATATTGTAAACACACTCAAGGAAAACCTACAACAAGCCCAAAACCAGCAAAATTTGTATGATGATCACCACTAAACAAAGAGGGTTTTTGAGGTGAGAGACATGGCATTTTTGAGGTTACAGCCCTATAGACAATCCTCACTCAAGGTAAGTGTTGCGAAAAATATGAAACCATGATTTTATGGCCCTTGTAGAATCACAAGGAAGATTGACAAGGTTTCTTATGAGTTAGAACTCCCAACGAACAGCAAAATCCACAACATTTTTCATGTGTCATTCCTAAAGAAGGCCGTGGGACAACAAGTCACTCCCTTCCTAGAGTTGCCTCCATTTGACGATGAAAGGAAGCTAGTTTTGGAGACCGAAGCCATCATTGATATGAGGGAAAATTGGTTGAGGAACAAGGTCATTCAGGAATATCTGGTGAAATGGAAAAATCTTCCACTTGAAGATGCAACATGGGAAGGAATCGAGATTTTTGAGCATCCGAGTCTGAAGTGGCTTGAGAACAAGCCAATTCGGGAAGGGGGGACTATCATGACTCCACCAAATTAGGTCAACTACAGCCGACCTAAACATGGTGTTTTTAAATACCATCCTTCTGATTTTATTTAAATAATGTATATAGTTAAAAGTAAATAAATAAATATTAGAATTAATATATATATATATTAATATTTAAATTTCAAATATTGGTGCCTATTTTGGGGCCACAAGCCTTGTGTGGAGGCCTATAAATATTACAATGTTAGGCGTTGGAGGACAAATTGGATTTTGGTAATGATTTTGATTAATTTCCAAGTTTGTTGTTCAGACGCCCATCCTAGCAGACAAATCAAGGTCTGGACAAAACCCTAACCTTGTTTTATCAAACTCCATTCAATTTGCATTCATTCTGCCCGTGTGATTCCATTAAAATCCAGTGTTGAATTGTGACCAGGAGTTGTGCCATCATGTGGAGGTGTTTGGATAGGTAATCTACAGGAGCTGATGTTAGCAAGCCAACCTTACCACCCTGCTGGTTGTATTTGAAGGTCTAAGCAGAATTAGAGCACAATTAGAGGTACTCAGGCAAACTAAGGCACTTCAGCACAGCAAGTAACAGACCTGCCTGCACATTGCCGATCTGGGAACACATAACATTGTTCCATTGCAGACATTAAGGCTACAGTTCTAAGATTTGGATTTGATTACAAAGAGTGTTTCAGGTATTAGGCAATCTCTGCAGTTTGGGGCAACAATCTGAGCAGCGATAGTTGAGGGTTTCACACCTCAATCATCCAGTTTAGAGTCTATTGGGAAAGCGGACCCATTGTTATTTAGGGAACAAAATCCTGTGTATCTAGTCCTTGTATTCTTCAGATCAGGTCAATTCGTAATTCCCAATAATTGTGCTTGCACCATCAGTAATAATAGTTGAGGGTTTCACACCTCAATTATCCAGTTTAGAGTCTATTGGGAAAGTGGACCCATTGTTATTCAGGGAACAGAATCCTGTGTATCCAGTACTTGTATTCTTTAGATCGGGTCAATTCGTAATTCCCCAATAATTGTGCTTGCACCATCAGTAATAATTGTATGTGTCCATTACTATTGAAAAAGTCAGATTTAAATTTTTTATTTGTGATTTGGCACTATCTTGTGCATCTCTGATTTGTACCTTCCAGGTTCTATAAGTGTGTGATTATAGCAAACAAGAGATTACCATTCTAATTCTGTGATTTGCATTCTGGAAAACCCTAGGATATTACAGACTGGGAAATGATGGCACTGTGGAAGTCAAAGGTACTACTAAGAAGATAACTAGTATTGTATTATGAATGATCAGGTTACAATCTAATCAAAATACCAAGATAGAGTTACAAAGACAGATGTCCTGTGAAAAATGAGTTAAAAGATTGTGTTCTTACAAAAGGAGAGAGACGAGGAGGAGGTTTCTACAGATTATCAGCAGAGCCAGCTATTGAACAGCAAGCTTACCAACAAGACTTGCCTCTCATAGCTTTCAATTCTTGCATAAATATCACATTGTGCACAAAATACCTTTGTATTTATTCTTGAACAATAGCATAGACAGTCTTCTAAAGGAACTAGCTCAGTAGCACACAAATATTTTAAAATTAATTCATTATGATGCTTTAGGACCAATGTAGGTTCTCTTCATATTGCAGAATCAAGGTAATCTTTGGCATTAAATGATTATTATATCAAGTAACAAGTTTTCCTGATGTTCATGGATTTTAGAGCTATGGTTGGAACTTGATAAGTAAAGTGGGTTGGTGTTGAATTATGGCTTCGGTCAGATATAGAAATGATGATCATATGTGTGTGTATATATATGTCAGTATGTACTGACATATGTATACACACATATATATATTTTAACTGTATATATTATCATTTATATTGAAATCTACTACATTCCAAGTATACTATTGATATGCATTTAGAGGTTATTAACTATAGATTATTAGCATTTCGTGTTTCATATAGGATCCCGATCAAGCATCATTATCGGTGATCATTTCCAGATTGGATATAATTTATTTGTGCAAAATAAAATAAAATCGAACTTAGTAAGCATTTATGTTTATTAAGTAACTAACTCCGATTTAAGGATCAAGTGTTTAGTTAGTCGAATTGGCACAATCCAAGAGACACGTCCCATGAGTAGACATGCCTCCACTTCATGGAGACATGTCCGCTCATAGAACGTGTCTCCCATTTGATACTTAATGCAGATCCGATCTACATTTGAAGGCATTGAAATCGATAAATATTCTACTCTTGTACATCGAATATCATAAAAGAAGACTCAGACGTGTGGAGTTCAACCTTCTGGTTATAATTTGAAAGAAATTTAATCTTCTCAACATGGTATCAGAGCAAGGTTAAGGAAGATCCGATTAAATTTAAGATATCAGATTGAATCATGTCTGGCTTTTGAATCAAAGAATCTAAGAATGGAAACTCTCAGACCTCCAGAGTCATTCTCAGACGAAAATCCAGATTGCCCATTTGCAGTGACAATCACAGAAATCAGGGCATTCCATATTCATTGTTTGATTCGTTTGGACAGGGCTTGGGATTATTATCTGTGTTGATCATAATCACTAACATTGCTATTGGGAACCATCATCGTTGGGGAAAAATATAATAATCTCTATAGATCGTGGCTATGGGAATTAGCAGAAAAAAAATCTGTATATATGCATCGTGACTGCGAATAAAGGAGGAATCTCTTGCAAATCAAACATATTGGATAACTATACAGGTTTTATATTCTTCAATACATTTCAAGTATCTTTGCCATCATTTATATTCATCAACACGGGTGATATTCAGCCCACACTGGTGTGAAGGGCTTGGTTGACTTTGAAGAACTCAATAATACATTGGAAGCACATCGCGGGTATATGTGAGTGTATGAAGTCGGTAAATAAACTACATCAGACCTTGTCATCTTATTTGCTACCATGGTCCAGTCAGCCACTACATATTTGGTGATAATGCTTATGGGGCCATTCCTATAAAGAAGATGTGGCAGTGTTTAAAAGCCTTGCATATTCACATTATCGTGGTTGCTTATGTAGAGTCGTCATAATTTTAATTGGAAACTTCTCACTGATATTTAATTTATTGTGGCTTATCCAAGACCTGATATCGGGCATCTCTTATTTGGCCGTTGTGGTTAAATTCCTTTTATCATTGGTCATTTCGGGAGACTATAAGGTGACGAGAAGAAATGTTAGAACTCTTGCGTGATAATGCTAGCTCGATCCTTCTGGCACCCTCAATCCCGAATGTCTTATATACAATGAAAGGTATTATTAAATTAATGTAAGCTTGTGAAAACAACTTAAAGTCATTTAGGAGGAGTCAAGTCTGTTGTATTCAAATTCTCGATATATATCTTGCATTTGCAGATATTCTTTGATACTCACTCCTGGAGATGTTATATGTGTGAAGTCCTTTATCTTGTAACCGGTGGAAGAAGCTATCACGGGAGCCCTTATGAAGATACCACCGTTATTCTCATTATTCTGATTAGTCGCAAGATATAAGACTCAGAGCAATCGTGAACGCAGATGTTGGTTTTTGCCGTCATGTATCCTTAGAGGTCAAAGTATTATCTCTGGTCATTCAGGTTTAGCCGCTACATCCTTGTCTAGCCCGACTTGGAGGCTCTGACTATTTTAACGGGTCTCTTGAAGAATCAGCCATCTCACAGGATTGTTATCTCTCGAAACTCTTGTTGCTGTGTGATGTCGAGTCTATATACTTTGCTTCCCCTGTCACGCTTGTTGCCACCGTGTGTTCTGTGAAGTTTGTGGGACTCAATATTTCCATGATCCACATGTGGTGTATGGTGGACAAATCTTCAGAAAATAGAAGGAAGTCGAGAGTAACTTCAATACTCCAATGACTTTGTTTATTGAAGCAGCTGACTACTCCATATTATGAAATCGTGACTATAGATGTCATTGTTCATATGTTTCAATATTTGTGGTGGGTCCCCTTTCAAGATATCGCAAAAGTTCAAGAAGGTTTATAATTGGAGCTATATATGAGACTTGAAGTGTCTCATGATATCAACCCTTATTGAAATTACTCAGAGGTGACGCCACTGCTAAGGGCGGAGCAAAATGTTTTTGGATCCATTTCGTGTGCAGATATATTGAGTTATCCCGTACATATCTTCAGGATTGGAGGTGCATCTCTACTTGAAACGTCTGTGGAGAACACATCTCCTTGGCTACTGACTAGAGCAGAGGAATGCACTCTGACTGGTGATTCGTCGAGCATCATGTCGAATTGTACACTGTATTCCTGTTTAAGTGTAGCACTTAAAAGGAAATTTTGATTTCATCAGATAAGTACTCCCTTTGTTTATTCTTCTGAAATCTGGTCTACAGGTCTAACATTGTTTATTTGAATCATGTGTGATTGGTAAAAATGATCATAGGCATAAGATCCCTTGAAGATGTCAATCATTCTTTACATTTTGTTGTGAAGATCTCTGAGTGTGACTCTGAGATGAAAAGTGAAATGCAAATTCATAATGATTGGATGGTCACATCGATACCATTCTCTATGTGCTTGGACTGTAATGTTGCCTTGAGAAGGCTGGTCCTATATTGAATATGTTGGCTGCATAATGTGTGTTGTGTAGATTGTCTTCTGTTGTACTGAAATTTTCACTCTCGAGAGGAGTAAAAGATGGAAGGAAAAGTTATATCAGAATTCAATAAAGATAAGTTTCTTTATCCATTCATTCCAATCCTTTTCCCTTTAGGTTGATTTACTTATTCATATTGTTCATAAATTCTTATGTATTCATATTATAACTTGAGATAGTAAACCTTGTATGATTCTAGCTTTAATATTTCTTTCGATAATTATAAACTATTAGTAATCTCTCTCTAAAAATGCTTTCAGGACAAGGTGATGAGAGATTGCTTAGTGATGAAAAGCTCGAGGCATCTTGTGAAGAAGTCATGCCGACCAAAGAAATGATCAAGCGTGAAGTTACAACTTGCAGCCATGGGACTGAGTTGGTGGCTAGAGGGAGTTCACTTCCAGAAGTCTTCTTTGCAAGCTCTGAAGCAGGGATCAAGAGGGAGTTTTGTAACTCATTGAGAAGAAGTGAAGATTACTGTATTGCAAGGCTAGGTGTTAAATCCTTAGAGGATCCCTTCAGTTGCTAAGATCAGAATTGCTCCAGACTATCATCTGGATTTGACATTGGTAGCTCCGCAAACCTATTCAGAATAGAGTGATCTAGGATGAGGTTGAAGAGGACAGCCCTGAATCTCTACAGAGGTGTGCGTTGGAAACCATTTCTCTAAAGGTAGTGTTGCAGGCAATCTTGGATGATGAGGTCAGGAGGTTGATGCAAGCTTGAAGATTCAGAGGGAGCCTCCTGAACCTAAAGAAGATGATCATATTGTTTCAGGTTGAGGTCTGCGATGATATCCTGGTGTAGCAGGAAGCAATCTTTTGTGGCACTGAGTACAATAGAAGCCGAATATATTGCAGCCTCTATGGGAGCAAGAGAAGTAGTATGGTTCCGGAAATTGCTTGTGGGATTATTTGGTGAGCCCCTGAATCCTACAATTATCCATTGTGACATTCAGAGTTGTATTAAGCTTTCTGTGAATCCAGTATTCCTTGATAAATCAAAGAATATAGAGATTCCTTACCACTATGTGAGAGACATGGTAGAAAGGAATGTGATCCAATTGGAGTATATTAGTACAAACGATCAAATAGTAGACATTCTCACCAAGCCTCTCTCTGAACACTTCAGGAAGAAACTTGGTAAGTTGAACACTTCAGGAAGAAACTTGGTATGGTTGACATGTAAGTTATTGTTGAGATTGAGACTCAAATTGTTTATTTTGTACTAATGTATTTAAAATATGTTTAATGTGTAAACTCTTTTGTCATGTGTGTGACTCCATGAATTTATGGGCCCTCACCCCCTGTGTACATTATTGAAAGGTGGCAATCTTTTTGATAATGAACACTTGTATTTGACATTGTAAAGTGACGACTCTACAATGATTAGTTTCACTATCATGATGGATATCATGTGACTTGATATCCGTGGATATGTCATGATAGTATCTCTTGGACATTTTGATAGATATCATGAGACTTGATATCAGTTGAAGATCATTATGATCCTTATGAGATAATCATGGTGGATAAATGTATCCGTGGATATACCATGATTTATTATGGTAGACATCATGAGACTTGATGTCAGTGCACATACCATAATGAAGATGTGTTATGAAGAATGTCAAGTGACTTGACTCTCTTAGAAGCATTCCATATCTTTTGATATCACAAGTAAGGTGATATCACTATATACCTGGTTAGTGTTTATCTTCCCTAGCTAAGAGGGAGTGTTGAATTATGGTAGCTTCGGTCAGATATAGAAATGATGATCATATGTGTGTGTATATATATGTCAGTATGTACTGACATATGTATACACACATATATATATATTTTAACTGTATATATTATTATTTATATCAAAATCTACTACATTCCAAGTATACTATCGATCTACATTTAGAGGTTATTAACTGCAGATTATTAGCATTTCGTGTTTCATATAGGATCCCGATCAAGCATCATTATCGGTGATCATTTCTAGATTGGGTATAATTTATTTGTGTAAAATAAAATCAGATCGAACTTAGTAAGCATTTATGTTTATTAAGTAACTAACTTCGATTTAAGGATCAGGTGTTTAGTTAGTCGAATTGGCACAATCCAAGAGACATGTCCCATGAGTAGACATGCCTCCACTTCATGGAGACATGTCCGCTCATAGAACGTGTCTCCCATTTGATACTTAATGTAGATCCGATCTACATTTGAAGACATTGAAATCAATAAATATTCTGCTCTTGTACATCGAATATCATAAAAGAAGACTCATACATGTGGAGTTCAACCTTCTGGTTATAATCTGAAAGAAATTTAATCTTCTCAACAGTTGGAAATTAAGTTTAGAGATCAGAAAATGGAAGCAAACTCACATCATATGAGTTTGACAAATATTGTTGTACATATGGTATATGTAGATTATACATGTTGACATATAAACTGCAGTAGAACAACATTGCAGAGTGGGAGAGCTTTAATGAATATAATGTTTTAAGAAATTTAACATTTCAATTTAACTCCAAAGGAAGCAAAGATATGGCAGATGAGGAAACATGGAGGAACAACAAGAGACAATTAAACACTTCAAACTGCTTTCACATTCCAAAGGAATACAACATAAACAAGGTGACAAGAATCACAACTTTTCCCTCATTGGGTATATCATTAAACAACAAGGTGTGCAAGTTATTTAATCTAGAGAAGACTGCAAGTTACCCTTTTTGAAGATGTTTTCTTTGTTAAAGCTAATTTCAAGATATTTCTATTCATTATTTACATCAATTAAATTCCTATGTTTGGGAAAGAGACAAGATGTAGATGAAAGAACAATTCAATTTACCATGATTTGTAAACTACCTAACCTGGAAACATGTCCCCCAGCTATTCGGAACACCGGAGAGAAGGAAAGAGATAAAACATCAATGGATGTTTCTGTAGATATCCTAAATTGTCCTGACTGGAAAACAACACTATTTAACTTCCACCCTTCTTCCTTAAATGATTAAATAATACATTATTATTTAATTATCAATCAAATTTTATATTCGTCTATTTAATTAAGTGATTTAACATTATTTAATTAATTCATCCTCAATCATCATTTCTGACTAACTAAATAAATCTCATTTATTTAATAAATGTCCTAATCTAACTTTATTCCTCCTGATTAATTAAATAATATCGATTATTTAATTATGCCGCTAATATACCTTATTCGTCTAAATCAACTAAATTGTTATCACTTAATAATTTAATTAAATCACTTTCCCCTCTCTAAACCTGAATAATTAAAATTAATTATTTGAAATCATTCAACATAGGCAACAAACAAATACAACTTTATTCCTTAAAATCAAACATGACTTGCATGTTCATCCCTAAAATATTAATTAATTATTCAATTAATTAATTATCCTCACCCACCTTTTTGATTGAGCAAATCATGATCACTGATTTCTCACTCTAATAGGTTGACTAACTCATCTATTCTTCAATCCCACTAACCACTCAATCTATTTCCTCAATCCCACTAACCACTCAAGCTGATTTCTCAATCCCCCCAATCATTCCAATCCAAATCCACTAATCCTTCCAATCTATTTTCTCTCAACAATTCTCAACCGTTGATCAGAATCTTTTACTATGAAATCTTGATCATTCATATCGAAACAGGAAATCTATAAAACAATCCTCTACCTTCTCACAAATCATCTAGAATTTACATAGCGAAGCGCTGCACAACTAAATCTTGAGCACATTAAGAATCGTTAGAATCATATTCTAGTTCACCATTAACACACATTTTTGAAGCTTTTTGCAAAAACAACAATGGAGGCTTTGTATTGAATTGAGCAATCCGACATCCAAACGTCAATACAAACACAACTTCAACATGGGATGGTATAGCTTTTAAGGTTTTGAATTCAGTTTAAGTTATATTAGGATTACATTGTTTGATTTCATCATTTTAGAGCTTCATTTCATGAGTAAGGGTTTTGGGATTTATCTTGTTTGAATTAAGTTTGTTAAATTCATTTGCTTACTTTTCCTATTGCTTCCCCCCTTACGACATTTTCCAAAAGACATTAGCAGGGAGACATTTTTGGGTAAAAGGGTGTCCTTGAAAGGTCTTGCTCAGTGTTCCAACACAATCAAGATCCCATAAAAGACCAGACATTGAAAAATATCTGGCCCTAAACAATAAAACCCTATTAATAATCCAATCTGCTCATTATAACACATTTTTTTTGTAAAAACATCCAAAAGAGAGGAGGATGTCAGCATAATTTCACATAAAAGGAACACGTTGAGAGTTTAGAACAATCTATTCAGGCACACATTTACATGTGTGTGTTGGAAGGAGTTCAGAACTATCAAAATGACTCACCATACCAGCCATGTCTACAAATACACATTTACATTCAATAAGCCTGAGACTCAAGGGCATACAAAGTCATATTCAAAAAAATTCTCAAAACCACTAATAACCTACTGTCACCAAGCAATCTAATAACCTGCTATCATCAAGCAAGGTAGCTCTCCAAAACAGGATTTGCAAAATGAAAGGTGTCACACTATAGGAGGCTAGAAATAGTTAAGCAACTGTTTTGAGAGTGTCTGCTTGATAAAATGTGTTTGAAGAGTGTCCATCACAGATCTAACGCATTCAAACTTTATATCAAAATGGCAAGCAAAGATGCAAGTCAATGTTAGAAGAATAGCAAAATTTTATAACTTAACATATTCACCATTCCCAAAAAAATAAAAATGTGCACTCAAGTGCAAGAACAAACTAAATGTCCTTTCATTCAAAGGAAAAGAAACATTTAAATGCCTAGAACAGCTTGATGATTGACACTAGATAAAATTTTATGAACAAGGTAATATAAAGCAAAACACCCACTATCATCACTCTTTCATTTTAGGACAAGCATCCAGAACGTTCATCATTTTAACTGAACGAAAATTATCAATGACAACAGAAAATCCCTACAGCATTTTCATTTTCATGCCAATATCCTATGTTACTGGATCTATTAGCTATGCAGCTGGATCCAGGTCCAATTCGTACCCAATTCAGATTATGGTTCGGTTCTGTTTAACTTTGGTGTCTTACCCCTCTATGAGTCATGAAAGCTTTTTATGGATGAGAAATACTCCACTAATTGCAAGAGACCAACCAAATAATAGTCATCTTGCTGTATTTTGAATCAGTGAGTGAGCGCCTAACACCATGTATGCTTGCTTGCTTGTGAAGGTACCATCATATTCCATTTGCAACTATACACAATAGCTTCTTCCCTTCAATGTTTTGAGTAATAGCTCATCGTAAAAACCCATGTTTGTAAAGTCAAAGTCACACCTCCTTACCCCAGGCCTGCTTCCATTATATGTTCTCTAGGCCAATATTGAAAAATTGTGTTGACTTTAATATTTTTTAAATTTAATACAGTAGTTATTTATTTTTATTTTTTTTATATGCAAATTGCTACCATGGGGTAGCTCCCATTCTATTAAAAACTTGAGAATTAGAAGCAATACATAGAATGTATGGCAATTGGCATTGCCTGCCTAAATACAATGCTCTATAGTGGAGTATTGTGCGCAGGCCAGAAGCCATTTCTTGCAGCCTTTCTATCTGTGCACAAGTCAGGATGTTGTCCTGATGGGCCATGAAAAAAGCATAGTTTTCCATATTGTTCCTTACAATTCCATCTCTGAAGAGTGTGATCGCTTGTTCGATTTCTTCATTCTCTTTGATATCTGTGATGCAGATCATGTCTCCGACAAGTCCAGAGACTGGGTTTTCATTCTAGGTCAATATTATTATTCAATTTAATAATATATATAAATTCTGTAAGATAATCAGAATTTGGATTGAATAAAGATGAGGTTTGTGTGTGTAGGACTTTTAAATGAACCCAAACCCAAAAAAAAATTGCCTGATCCACAAACCAAATCCACGAACCCAAACCAGGATCTGATCCAGAACCAGCAACATCACTATCATTTTGGATCTGGTCCCACAGAGAAGGTTTGATCCAATTTTTCTTAACTAGGTGGCCCCAAAGACATTTGAAACAGACAAAAAAAATAGGGGTCAGCTATATATTTTGTTAAATTTAATGATCAGATTAAGATGCACAGAAAATTAATTCAAAATCATACACAATAACACAGCAGATACCCTGGGAAAACCCTCCTCTTGAGGGAGAAAAACCCAACAACAATATATCACTTACATATTGATTTGTAAACACAAGAGTCTCCTTTACAAAGGCCAATATGAAGGCCAACAATAGACACCACAAAGTGATGCAAATATAGAAACAATATGCTGCAAGTCTCAGTGATAATGCACAACCTTCTATCAATGAAATCGGTCTGCTCTTGAATACAAACTCACACTTGAATATATATCGAACTTGTGAGAATAACTGAATTGAAATTGAATGCCTTGCAAGGGAGTGAATCATCGAATATATATACAACATTTGAGAGAGGAGGTGCCTCTTTAAATTTTCTCAAGTCGGCCTTCACCGAGAGTCGGCCACCAATAATAAATGATGTCTTTTCATGGGAGATCGCGCCTAGTAAAAATTGCGTCTAGTGGAGCATGATGTCGGCCTCATTCAAGACACAACTCTTCATTAACTAAAATATAAATCATGCCTCTTGGAGTCTTATAAATTAAATAGCTACTAGCTATCATTTAATTTATCCAATCAAGTAAAATATATATTGGTTGGAAGTGACAACCGAAGCTGCTATAAACATCAAGACTCCTTCTCAGCTAGGGAGGATACTTCCAACTACATAAGTCAAATCACCTCATCGTGATGACTACCACAATGGCTACAACCAAAAGTGGAAAAGAAGAATATCACCTCATCGTGATATTAGATATCACCTCTACATGATATCAACCATACTGGCTACAACCAAATATGGTATGTACAAGTGTTCATGCGTGATGTTGTCACCTCAACATGACTTTTCACCATGGGTCTCCCAAAGGGTGAAACACAAGTGCAAAAGATCATCACAGATTCTCTCGCGTGATGTCGTCATGGAGTCACACACATGACATCCACCATGACTCTCTCAGAGGGTGGAAACAAGGGATTTCACCTCAAAATTCTCTTATCGAGAAGAACTCATTAATCAAGGGATTTCACCTCGAACTTCTCTCTCTAAGAAGAACTCATTAATCAAGGGATTTCACCTCGAACTTCTCTCACAGAGAAGAACTCATTACAAGCTATCACTAATACTAAGTCTCTTTCTCAGTTAAAGCTGGATTCTCCACCATACCAAGCTTATCTCGAAAGTACACAAACTTTATTCTAGAGAGAGGCTTGGTGAGAATGTCTGTCGTCTACTCATTAATGTTGATATACCTCAACTGTATAGCCTTCCTCAATACCATATCTTTGATATAGTGGTATTTTATCTCAACATGCTTGGTTTTGTCATGAAACACAGGATTGACAGAAAGCTTCACACAACTCTGGTTATCACAATGAATGATAGTAGGCTCCATTGATTGTCCAAACAATCCTGCAAGGAGCTTACGAAGCCACACTGCTTCCTGAGCTGCCATACAAGCTGCAATATATTCTACCTCTGTTGTACTCAATGCTACAGATGATTGCTTCCTGCTGCACCAGGAAATCATAGCCGATCCCAAACTGAAGCAACAACCAAAGGTGCTCTTCCAATCTATGACACACCCTGCCCAATCAAAATCAGTGTAACCATGTAGCTCCAAGTCTGCATCTGAAGAATATCTCAACCCATATCCAACTATGCCACGCAAGTATCTCAGGATATGTTTAGCTGCAACAAGATGTATCTATTTTGGTTCACACATGAACTGACTAAGTGCACTCACAGCATAGCAAATATCTGGTCTAGTGTTAACTAGATACATCAAGGACCCAATCAGTTGTCTATACATTGTAGGATCCACCAAGTTTGAACTAGCTATAGCCTCCTTCAATTTATGTAGGTTGGTCTCCATAGGTGTAGACATGGATTTGCAATCCATCATACCAAACCTCTTAAGTACATCAATGGTGTACTTCCCTTAACTTAGAATCATCTCATCTAGTTTCTGCTAGACTTCTAAGCCAAGGAAGTAGTGCATAAGTCCAAGGTCTTTCATCTCAAACTTAGATGCCAACTCTTTCTTACATTTGATGATTAAGTGCTCTTCTCCAGTAAGAATCAAATCATCAACATATAAAACCAAAATCAATGCTTCACCATCAATTACCTTAAAGTACATATTAGAGTCAGCATCATTCTTCAAGAAGCCCAAGCTTGACAGGTAACGATCAATTCTTTCGTACCATGCACGAGGAGCCTACTTAAGACCATACAAGGCCTTCTTCAACTTGAAAACATGAGACTCCTTCCCTTGTACCTCGAACCCATCAGGTTGCTTGATGTAAACTTCTTCCTCGATCACACCATTTAGAAAAGTTGTCTTCACATCCATTTGATGAATCTTCCATCCTCTAGATGCAGCAATGGCAATGATGGTCCTAACAGAAGTGTAGTGAGCAATAGGAGCAAATGTTTCTTCATAATCAACTCCCTCTTTTTGTGAAAAACCACGAGCCACGAATCTTGCCTTTTACTTCTCTATGCTCCCATCAGTTTCATGCTTGATCTTGAAGAGCCATTTTGATGATACCACAGATTTTCCTTCGGGTCTAGGAACAATGTCCCAAACATCATTCTTGAGAATTGATTGGTACTCCTCTGACAAAGCATCTTTCCAAACCTATTGATTGAAAGTTTCCTCCACACTAGAAGGCTCAGACTCAATAATCTGACTCATCAAGGCAACATAACTAGAGAACTTATGTTGCCTTTTACTTTCTCTGAATGTACCTCTAGGAGCTGCAAACCTTTTAGCCTCTTAATAGTTTGTCTAGCCCAAAGAGGTCTCTTTCTTCTAATCACAATATCGGTAGGCCCATCAATAGGTTCCAAGGGCTCAACTGGATCAACATCTTCCTTTGGTTCGAAAGTCTCCCTCTAAGTCTCAAGAGTATGGTCAACTTCCATATCCTGAGGA
Source organism: Sequoia sempervirens (assembly GCA_007258455.2). Lineage (NCBI taxonomy): Eukaryota > Viridiplantae > Streptophyta > Pinopsida > Cupressales > Cupressaceae > Sequoia > Sequoia sempervirens. The sequence continues at coordinate 49,161 of VDFB02046715.1, forward strand.
GGCTCAACATAGTCAATCTCCACATGAGTTCCCTTGGATCTTCTAAATGCAACATCTTCCTCGAATGTGACATCTCTACTAATTTCAATCAACTTCTAACCTGGAACATATATCTTGTAGGCTTTCGATGTCTCACTGTAGCCCACAAATATTCCCTTCTTGCTAGAAGGCTCCAACTTAGTTCTCTTCTCTTTTGGAACATGAACATAGATAGGACATCCAAAGATCCTCAAATGACTAACCTCGGGCTTCTTCCCTGTAAAGGCTTCTTCCAGAGTCATATTCTCCAAGATCTTGTGAGGACTTCTATTCTGAACATATACTACAATCCTAGAAGCTTCTACCCATAAGAAGATTTGCAGATCTTGGTTATGAATCATGGCTTTTGTTGCTTCCACGATCATCCTATTCTTTCTTTCTGCAACACCATTCTGTTGAGGATTATAGGGAACACAAAACTCCCTCTTAATCCCAGCATCAACACAGAAATTTCAAAAGCTACCAGAGGTGTATTCTCCTCTATTATCAGATCTGAGGATCTTGATTCTTTTACTGGAAAGATTCTCTACAAAAGCTTTGAACTCCTTGAACCTTTCTAACACTTCCTCAGACTCTTTAGTTTTCAAAAAATAAATCCAAGTCTTTCTAGAGTGATCATCAATGAAAATCACATAATACAAGAAACCACTCGAAGAAGGAATAGACATAGGTCCACATAAATCAAAATGAATAAGGTCTAAAATACACTTAGATCTACTTTCTCTACTGTGGAAAGGAGCTTTTGAATTCTTACCCATAGCACATCTTTTGCAAGTTCCTTCATCCTCCTGATTGAACTTAGGAAGTCACGTGACCATCTTCTCCATGATAGGTAAGGCTCGGAAGTGGAGGTGAGCCAATCTTCGATGCCACTGATCACACAGGCTTGAAGAATCATGAACTAATGCTTGTAGAGGACGCGTACATAGCCTATAAAGGCTTTCATGTCTAACACCAATTACTTGAGCATCCTTGAAACTAGAATTCTCCATCCACACAAGAACTTTGCCTTTGGAGAAGGAAACTTGATATCCTTTATCTTCTAGAGCTGAAATAGAAATAAGATTGCACTTGATTCCTGGAACATAAAGAACATCTCTCAACTGAAGTGTAATGTCGGAATCCAAATGAAGAGTAGAGGTCCCAATACCTTTCACAGAGTAACCAGCATCATCTTTGATAATAACTTTTTTGGAAGAATCTTTCTCCACCAAACTTGATAATTGCTCCTTAAATCCGGTAATGTGTCGAGAAGCACCACTGTCAATCAGCCAAGTGTTGGTATCTGTAGGTACATTGCTTGACAATGCTAAATAGAACAGGTATTCACATGAATCCTTCTATGGAGAAACATCATCAACATCTGCAACAGTGGCTTGTTGTTTAGGTCTAGTAGGACAATGCTTAGCAAAGTGGCCAAACTTATCACACTTAAAGCATTGAATCTTGGACATGTCTCTCTTCTTCTTGAAGGCGGGTGTATCATCATTTCCCTTATCTTGATTCCTCTTGAAGAACCCTTTCTTTCCATCTTTTCCTTTCTTCTTTGAAGCATGGGAGGCGAGAACATGAATATCTTCATTCTTTGAACTTTGACCAACGCCTCTAGCCACCAACCTTGATTCTTCTTGAATGCAATCTTCCCTTAGACGATCGAACTTAGGCAATTTTGATCTTGCATTGATTCCTTGAATGAAGGATTCCCAAGACAAAGGAAGACCATTGAGGGCAAGCATAGTCAAGTCTTTGTCGTCAACCATATGGCCAATTGTCGAGAGCTAATCTCTCAAATCTGAAATCCTCATGAAGTATGCAATCACTGATTCTCCTTTTTCCATCTTCACATGGTGTAGTTGTTGCTTCAGTGCAAGTGCCCGACTGGTATTGTTGATTTCGTACATTTCTTCCAATGTTTTAAACATGTCTCTAGCCGTCTTCAACTTAGAGACAATAGGAACGATATGATCCTTAATGGAATCAACCAATATTTTCATTGCCTTGATATCTTTCTTCACCCATTGTAACTTCTCTTCTTCCTCCTCAGGTTCAGGAACACTGGACTCTACAAACTCACCCAAGTCATTTTCACGCAAGGTAAGCATGATCCTAAATCTCCATGATGTGAAGTTTGATGCTCCCTCGAGTCTATACTCAATCTTCAAACCATTCACCACCTTGACAAAGGTAGAGATAGACAAAGAAATATAAAGAAGAGAATAGAGTATTGTTGTATAAACAAATCTGATCACGATCCCCTCAAACCCACTCTAATACTATGTTTAATTTAATGATTAGATTAAGATGCACAAAAAATTAATTCAAAATCATACACAATAACACAACAAATACCCTGGGAAAACCCTCCTCTTGAGGGAGAAAAACCCAACAACAATATATCACTTATATATTGATATGTAAACACACAGGTCTCCTTTACAAAGGCCGATATGAAGGCCAAAAATAGACACCACAAAGTGATGCAAATATAGAAACAATATGCTGCAAGTCTCAGTGATAATGCACAACCTTCTATCAATGAAATCGGTCTGCTCTTGAATACAAACTCGCACTTGAATATATATCGAACTTGTGAGAATAACTGAACTGAAATTGAATGCCTTGCAAGGGAGTGAATCATCGAATATATATACAACATTTGAGAGAGGAGGTGCCTCTTCAAATGTTCTCAAATCGGCCTTCACCAAGAGTTGGCCACCAATAATAAATGACGTATTTTCATGGGAGATCGCGCCTTGTAAAAATCACGTCTAATGGAGCATGATGTCGGCCTCATTCAAGATGCGACTCTTCATTAACTAAAATATAAATCGTGCCTCTTGGAGTCTTATAAATTAAATAGCTACTAGCTATCATTTAATTTATCCAATCAAGTAAAATATATATTGGCTGGAAGTGACAACCGAAGCTGTTATAAACATCAACATATTTCATGTTCCATGGGACAATCTTATTGCAAATCATCTACCATTTTGTCCAGAAAGAACCGCTGAGAAAATTGAGGTAGGTTCTTTTTATTGCAAAATTCCCTTATTGCAACAATGAGGTAGGTTCAAAAGCAAACAAACATGTCTAAACTACCACTGTGTCAATATAGCTTGGCGGATATAGTGGAAGAGAGAAATTTTAATAAATCTACAAACTATCGCAACATAGAATAATAAGGATATTATAACGTACAGTAAGAGATAATACTATAACGTATAGTCTGGGGTTGCCCTTACTGTTCTATAATTATCAGGCTTCACAAGCTTAGTTAATCTAAGACTCAAACAAAAAACACCCAAATGCTTTTATTTGATGGAAATTATATCCGTTATCATTTCTTAAGCAATTAAAAATTACCCAAATGTTTTTATTTTATAAAATTTCAATCCAATACCATTAAATGTAGGGTCAATCTTACATAACGCTCCCTTCAAGTCCAAACAAATTCAAAACAGATACCTAATTCCCATCAATTAAAGGGAAGCAATCTGCACTGTCATCAATGTGGTGGAAGACATGCCTTTAATAAATCAACCTAAGGCAGAATGAAATACCAAAGATATCATTGCGTATGGTGTGTGGAAGAATATCGTAATGTATAGCTCGAGGATAACCTACAGGTTGATAAATAGATTTTTGCAAGCCTTGTTTGACCCTTATCTTTTAAAAGAAACGAAAAGAAAAATACTATGATAACTATATTACAAAGAAAAGAAAAAAGGGAAAATTCCGAAGTTATCCTCTATTTCAACCCAAACCCAATCCAAACACAAGCGCATAGTTCCCATAAGTTAAACAAAATCACCGGACATAACTCTCAATTCCAATAAAAGAAACAAAAAATCCTTCATATAATGCCATATAAAGTAACCTGATATCTAACAGGCTTCACAGGCATGTTTGTTCTAGCCTTAAGCAAAAGAAAAATACACAATGTTTATAATGAATACAAATCACATCAGCTACAGTTAAAATGGGGGATAACTCAATATTATATCCATCTAGGCCCAAATCAGTCCACAAACAAACGTGCCCAACCTCCAAAAATTAATAGAATTGAACTCTACAACCCCAAAATCCAATACATAAACCCTGCACAAATACCATCTTAAACACCCACATCACACACCTCAAACTTAATTCAATTCCTGAAAAACAAATGGTAGTTTTGTGACTGACAGCAGATCTTGATGGGTGTCACGAGCTCCAATAGGTTAGGTTGTGCCAGGAAGATCTCTTTAAAAGTAAGGCAAAGTTGTTGAACCACACACTCAGATAGCGGAAATTGTCAAACCTCACGCTTGGAAAGCGAAAGTTGTCCAACCTCCCAAAGCCTGTTTATAACATCATTCAGAACATCAGGGTCCATTCAAGCCAATACAAAAGCCCTGCCTCTCCCTGGCGAAAGGCCTCCAAATCAATTGATGAATATATCCTTTTGATTGAGTTTTTCTTCTTTTCTTCTTCTACGGCAGACCCGGCAGACCCAAGAGTTTTTACGATCTTCGGCAATCCAAAAATACATGGGTGTTAAAGCTTTGTCTTTTAACATTCCTTTCAACTTTACAGCGCAGGTGACAGGGAATAAATAAATAAATAAATAAATTTTAATGCAGAAAACTGATAATGGAGATGGTAACTGTTTAGCCCAAATGAGATATATCTAATATATAAAAAAAAATTAAGACGGGGTATCCTGCCCAACCTAGGCAAGCTAGGGTGAGACTAGTTCTAAGGGGGACCCAACAGCCGGTAAGCCAGTCCCAACTGGGTAAACCCGAGGGCGAAGTCGACCCTGAAACCAATGGGGAGCAAACCCATGGCCCAAGCCAACACCACTACCATGCTAGCTAGAGGTGTATCCAATATTATTGTAATGGTAGAAATTTGCATATCCATACCAAATCTCGTTTGGTTTTCGGCCCAGTTTGACAAATGATTTAATATAAATTATATATCAATATGTGTTATTCACTTTTATTTTACATCCATTTATATTTCTCTATATATTTGATTTTATCTTATTTCAGTAAAATTATTTTTGTTTATTATAACCACATTAACACACATATCTACATATTCAATATCCACCTTGAGATATTACTTTCCTATCTCAAGTCAATATCAAGTCAATCTAGGAAGCTTCGGTTTGATCCCAAGTGACTTAGGATTGATCCCAAAATTTTAATTTCAAAAATTTTATGAGTTGACTTGGTAAACATTTGTGCAACATGTTATTATGTCTTGGTGTTTATAAACATTCAATATGCAATTATTTTATATGTAGAAATTAGGAGAAAATAATTCTAGAAACATTTTCAGCTTGGAGCTTGGAAGGAAACTATTGCATCAAAATTTACATAGAAGTCATTGCATGCTTGAGAATGATGTCATTGAATACTCACCCAAGGTAGACGTGTGCAAGATTGGGCCAACATTGATTATAGACAGCTATGGAATAGTAAGAAAGGGGGAAGTCAAGAAGGTGATGGGAAGAGTGCTTGAAGATTAGTCATATCTGTGTCAGATGCAGGATGATTTGTTGGGCCAAGGTGAGTTGGCGGGGCGGCCGTCACTGATTTGATATTTAATATTTTGATATTTACCGTTCGGATGCATTCAATAGTTGATGCAAGCGAGATCAACCATTGATGCAAAATATTTGCTTTGTCTATTTCATAGAGGGAACACCTTCCGCGTAATTATACAAATTGTGCAATGGGTACGCCGAAGAGTTGTGGAAGGTCAATGAGGAATTTTTTTGGTCTATTAGCTGATTAAATTTGTGTAGTACATGAGGTCAATTGGTAGGTCATTTAACAAATGATGTTTTTTGTGCAACAAAGATCTCGATGGAGAAGTTATAGCGTGGACCCAACTATCCATCCACTTAGAAGGATTTAAACAGAACTAAAATAAAACCTCTAAATGAAAAAGATAATTAGGCTTCATTACCAATAGGTTCATGTTATATTTGCAATAGGGAGAGAGGGAGAGATAGGGATAAACAAGGATAGAAATAGGGAGAGATAGAGATAGGGGATAGAGAGAGGAATATAGAGATGGAGATGGTAATGGAGAAGGATATGTAGAGGAGAGGGAGAGATCACGATAGAGAGGAGAGAGGGATAGATAAATATGGAAGATATATATATATATATATAGAGAGAGAGAGAGAGAGAAAAGTATAAGAGAGAGAGGGAGAGATAGATGGACAGTGGAAAGATAGATAGATATAGAGATAGAGATAAGGAGGGACAGATAGGGAATGTGTGTGTATATGAGTGAGAGAGAGAGATGGAAAGAGCTATAGAGGCAATAGATATATATAAATAGATAGAGAGGAAGGCAAAACATAGAGAGGAGAGAGGAGTAGAGACTCAATCTCTCTTCCTCTAGATCTGCCTTATTTCTCTCTATATTTGTCTTCCCTTCTATCTTCCTCTATCTCTCCATCACTTTTCTCTCCCCCCCTTTTATTATTTCTTTGTTCCCCTCTTTAGGTCATATTTATCCCTTCTCAGTCAATAAAGCTATTAGATTCTTCATATGTTAATTTATTTTGTACTATAAAAATATAGTATATATTATATGTAATAATTTGTATTATATAATATAATATAATGAAATATTTAATTATAATATTAGTTTTAAAATGAATTTGATAATTTATTTCTCATTATTTATCACTCCCACTCTTTATCCCTCGACCTCTCTAGGGGAGAGGGGCCCATAGTGGATCACCCTAACTTCACATTTCTCAAAATCCTATGTGAAAATTTCAAATCACTTCCAATTTTGTACAACAATTTATTTGGCAACTCACATGCTTCTATATTTCATTTTAGGGCCACATCATCAAATATGATGCCACATCAACATGCTTTTTGTTGAGGTATCCAAAAGGCCGAAAAAAAAAGTGAGACCGATAGTGGTGCACTTGTTGAAGTTGAGAAAGCCAACCTCACAGACCCTGAAAATCACCTGCATGCAAATAACCTGTCACAGAAAGAAGACATTCCAGACAAAAGGAAAAGGTGCCCTAAAAGCTGAAAACTATATTAATCAAAGAGTGGGATAAAATACAATGATCAATCCTTATAAAAGGAGATTGTGCAACCTTAAAGAAACCCTAATAGCTAGACATTTAATAATTAATATAATTATTAAATGTCACAATATGCAAACTAAAGTGAAATCTTAAGAGAGGAATAAAGGTAACTTAATTAACATAATTAAGTTAAAACTTTTACTTTAACACCCCCCCTTAAGATGAGCAAGAGTGCATCTAAAAACATGTGCAAGAAAGCAAAGGTAACTACAATGCATGAAAGAAAACAAAGGTCTTGACAACTAGGCCTGATCAGGTACCCGAATACAACCAAATCTCTGTAAAGTGGAGAAAGGGAGAAAACCTCATGGGAACAAAACTCCCCCCCCCAAAAGAGAGAAAAGAAAAGAATGAAATGCACTAATGAAGAAGGATAGGAGGTGGATTACATGATACCCCCCATAGACAGCTTCTATCATATAAGTACATATACAATGGTCTCCATAGGAGAGATATAAAGAGACAAGAAGGCCCCCCCACAATGAAGAAATTCCTGTCACAATGGTAGATGCCTGTTGTAGAATCCAAAAGGAGATCCTTAAGTGGTAGATAATATTCCTCCCCTTGGGAAGAAATGGATCCAAAGGACGATGTCGAAGAAACCCTGTGAAGAGTGATGAACCAATCTGTCTCAAGATGTGTGCCATGATGGGATGCTGGAGAATCTCTCTATCTGAACTGAAACAAATGATGCCAAATCCAAACTGATGTGGAGAATCCTAAAATGCAACCTCTAAATGCACGGATAATGGTGGGAATACAGTGATAACCTGACTGTCAAGGTAGAGGAGATGAATGTCCTCAAAATAATCCTCAAGATCTGTAGTGTGAGACTCAACAAACAAGAATGTGTCTACAAGATAAGAATCCCATGATGCAGTAGATAATGAATGACCAAGATGGTCATGATGTTGAACTGAATCCATAGGGGCCAATGTGGTGATACTGATGTCATCAAGAACAGATAATACATGTATAATCTCAGTCTGAAGAGTAGGAACTGTGAGACAAGCCTCTGATCCATCGGAACATGCAAGGGTGTCTAAATACTCAAGCTCCTCTAAAGTATCATGATCAAAGGGTGTATTATCTCTCCAAGCAATGGGTAAGAGACAATCTGAAGCAGGATCCTCTGGGAATGGAGAGAGATTGGGGTCTCCATAGATCTCCCAAAGACATGTCCAAAGTGGGTGGGGACAATTAATGTCTGATATAGCCCACACAGTGTCATCATCAACACTAGACAATATAAGTCCTACTATGTGATCTCTAATGATATCCCAAGCTAGTTTTCCCTCTGAAGTGGCTGGTTCAAGTATGAGATCATACAAATAAGGCAAAATATTAAGCCACCTACAATGTGTAAGTATGCCCTTTGCCCATGACTCATAATTACCCCGTTCTAGAATTACAACTAAAGGGTGAGTAGAAAAACCCATGATAACTCTTCAAATTAAAAAAATTCAGAAAACTGACCTTACAGCATGTAGATCAAATGAAATAGAGCCTAATGATGCAAACAGGAGGTTCCCAAGTGCCAAAACATCTAAGTAATTAAGCAAACTGTGAAAAAATGAAACGCTGAATAAAGTATAACTGGGGCAGAATCTAGGAAAACAAGTCTGATCATTGTGCAAAGCACCAAACCAAATTTCTGATGCTTAAATTCGTTTGCGCAAAATAGAGCTTAAACGCAAAATTTATGCCCCCAGAGTGCATAAACCATCATCTAACTTTGACTAAGGAAAAAGCATCAAAACAGAAAAATCAAGTAACCACATTTACACCATCAGATCGGCGCTAGAATTAGCTTTTGAATGGTATCTTGTTTACGAAAAATGGAGACCATATGCCCATTTTGTGCTTGATTTACTGAAAACACCTCCAAGATGCACAAGTAGGACCTCTAGAGCCCTCAGGGGCTAAAAAAAGAAATCCCCTGGTCGCATGCAGGACCAGGGGCAGCAGCTAAGGCCTATGGCGGAGCCCACAGTCTTCTATATGACCGGCGAATGGGGCTGGGAGGCCGATGGGGGCTTAATGCCAGCTCCCAGTTGGTAATAGGACCGTGGGTGGCAGAAAAAAGCTCACAGGGCTGACTGTAGGAGCAACAGCGCTGTGAGGAGAGCCATTGGTGGCTCCTCGATGGTTGGTGGTCGCGCGGGTGATGGGTGGGTGGTGCGCCCCTCTATAACTATGAGCACCAAAATTTTTGTAAAAAACTTTGATTTTTTAATTTATTTTTTAATTTTTCACCTTGAACTGCGTGCCCTTGGGTCGTATGGCCTTAGGGCAAAAATATTTTGCCTTTTCGATTGACTGAGGCCAAATTGAGCAAATTTTATGTGAAAATAGGGGTTTTTGGACATTGCGGACTCAATGGTGAGGTTCGTTTTGTCCAAAAATGCCCAAAAAATTAGGCTACCCCCAGATCCACAAGAAAATTTGACTTTTTGAAACCCTTACACAAAAGAAAACTTTGTAAGAGAATATCTTCAAATCACGAATAGGCAGCTACAGGTTTGGAGCTCTGATACCATGTTGAAGTTGAGAAAGCCAACCTCATAGACCCCGAAGATCACCTGCATGCAAATAACCTGTCACAGAAAGAAGACATTCCAGACAAAAGACAAAGGTGCTCTGAAAGCTGAAAACTGTATTAATCAGAGAGTGGGATAAAATACAATGATCAATCCTTACAAAAGGAGATTGTGCAACCCTCAAGAAACCCTAATAGGTAGACATTTAATAATTAATATAATTATTAAATGTCACAATATGCAAGCTAAAGTGAAATATTAAGAGAGGAATAAAGGTAACTTAATTAACATAATTAAGTTAAAACCTTTACTCTAATAGCACTAAGTCATGTTTTATTGGTGCGCTAATGTGGCATCACATGATTTGTCAGTTTATGTACTTTATGGATAAAAAGTGTTTTGCAATTGGATATTAAGGTGCTCCACTATGGGGCCCACTAAGGACTATTTCTATCCCCACTATTGAACCCCTCTCCACTATAGGCCCCTCTCCCCTACCTCTTTTTGTTTCTCTTTCCTTTTATCTCTTATAGTTCTCTCTCATGATCTATCTGTCTATCTCTCTTTATATATAGAATTGTCTCCATTTTTATCTCTTTTATTTGTCGTTCTCTCTCGTTTTCTCTCTAATGCAAATTTTTAAATATAAATATAAAATGAATAGTTTCTTATCTCTTTATGTCTTTATCTATCTCTCTTAATAGTTGTGTGTTTCTTCTATGCAATTTTTTGTTACTATTGCTTATAAGTTTAAGAGGAGGGAATGGATGTATTATATTTAGATAAATGTATCTTAAACCCTCAGAATTCTACATATAGTCTCATTGTTAGGTCTTTAAGTTCAATTTCCAAACTATTATGTAAATGATATTCTACACTCAATTTATAGCTAGAAGGAAATGTAACATCTTCAAATTGTTGGTGCAACATGAAAGTAGATCTAACTTGTTAATTTCTAATTTATTTTTATTTGGTTTGTCATTATTAAAATCCATACAATTGACATAAAAAGAGAGTTAGATCATTAGGGACCTGTAGAGAAAAGAGATATAGAGAGAAAGAGAAAAGATAGAAAAAGAGAGAGGGAGTGAGAGAAAAAAGAGATAGAGGAAACAAAGAGATATATAGAGAAAATTAAAGAGAGAGAGAGAGAGAGAGGAATTGATAGAGATGGAGCAAAAATATTCTCCATACCTTATCAAATCGTGTGTGCATTTTGTAGGGTATCTCTTGATTATGATATTACTTTGAACAAGTGAGATAGTATCCATACTTTCTTTTAAGTGATCATAAAGTAGATCATTGAGTTGATCCTGGAACTCAATATGAAACCAAATGACAAAGTTTTTAACCATTAACATGTTTTACCTTTAAGAGAAAAAACATGGAATCAAAGAGCAACATTCTAATCTACGACATTATGAATGTTGCATAAATTAGCAATGTCTTGGATATGATTCATAGGAAAAATAGAGCCATCTCCATGAAAATTAGGTAATGCCTTCAATAATAATTCAAGAATCTAATAACCTTGTTGTAACAGACCACTTGAGTAACAAGCCACAAAAGGTAAATTTCTTGTTGGAATATTCAAATCCACATGAATATTGTGGGCTACCATCATCTACAAAAATGAAGATTCTAGATCTTTTCTTCAATGGAATCGCCAACAAAGCATGGGATGAGAGGATAGACCATCCCAAAACCCTAACATGCAAAGAAACTCACTCATGATGTTAGGTTATTGGAATTATATAAGTCCATCACGCCTTAATTTTTATGACCAGCCACAAGATGGGAGTATTTAAACCCCTGATGCCTTGATGATATTAGGCATCCCATCAAAACATCAATGTCTCACAAGTAATGATTGGACCATTACAAACTCTAATGTTAGAGACATAAACACACATAGTTTTGAAACCCTAATAGATACTATTACATTGTTTTAGCATGTTGGACAAGGAAGCAAGTGTCTATCATCCCAATGAATTTTCATGGTCTCCCTTGTACATCAAATTAGGAGCAGAATACTTGACAGACCGAAAGTACAATGAAACAAACTCAAGTGCATAATCGACATGACCATATTCCAATGTTGAACATGAAGAAATGGACCTCTCCTAAACCTTGATACCATAGAGTATATAATATGATATACAATAGTATATGTATATATAATAATAAGACAATGATATATATTATATACTATATAATAGTTATAATATAAATTACAATAATATATGCACCATTCAGGCTACTTCTTCTCAAAGCCAACCCTTCTTCATTCGATTGGTTGTTTCTGATGTGCCACGGTCGTCACCCAACGCAGGAAGAAAGAGCAGAGTACTTGTGCAAAAACTCCTCTGAGAAAGATGAGGACGAGGGGTAGCAGAAAATCAATGAAGGTGCAGAGCTGACTAATGATCCCGGTGAAGGTAAAGTTTCCAATATCAGCGAATGTGAAAGGTAAAGTTTCTGACATCGACGAATGTGAAAAGAGGAACGGTCACGATCTGAATGACCTTCTTGCATGCCTTGTTCGAGAGTCTACACCGTCGATGGACAAGATGAGTTCGATGGAGCTCAAATAGGTACCCTTCGGCGTAAATCAATGTGTTATTCAATTTTATTTTGCATCCATTTATATTTCTCTATATATTTGATTTTATCTTATTTCAATAAAATTATTTTTGTTTATTATAACCACGTTCACACACATATCTACATATTCAATATCCATCTTGAGATATTACTTTCCTATCTCAAGTCAATATCAAGTCAATCTAGGAAGCTTCGGTTTGATCACAAGTGATTTAGGATTGATCCCAAAATTTTAATTTCAAATTTGCACTATTTTCAAATTTTATGTGTTGACTTGGTAAACATTTGTGCAACATGTTATTATGTCTTGGTATTTATAAACATTCAATATGCAATTATTTTATATGTAGAAATTAGGAGAAAATCATTATAAAAACATTTTCAGCTTGGAGCTTGGAAGGAACCTATTGCATCAAAATTTACATAGAAGTCATTGCATGCTTGAGAATGATGTCATTGAATACTCACCCAAGGTTGTAAAGTCAATCCACCAAAGGGAGTTAGCCTAGGAGAACTTGACCCAAGCATTTCAACTTCCCCAAATATTTTCTTAAGTATCATTGTCCTTACACATATTCAAATATTAAAGGTTATAGTGAATTAGGTTCCAAAATTCTACATTTTGCCAAGACAATCTTAAGTTATGAGCTAATCCACACATCAAATAATTTCTATAATGCTTGGGTTTGATCCCAAGGGGATCAAATGTGGCCCACAAGTATTTTGGAGACTACACAAAGCCCATGTCATTCTTCAAACTGCAAGCATTTATTTTATGTAACTAGAAGATTGAATTTTGCTCAACACCAACATTTTATTCTTCTTTATAGTTCCCAAATTTAAATATGTAATGCCATTATCATTTGTTGTTGGTTACTTGGTTTTCGCATATGGATTTTGAGGGCTTATTACAAAATGCATATATTCTCGCATTAAAATTTATCAATGTTGTATTTTTCTTTATCTTTGTAGATACATTTATATATATGTGAATGTTATTATCAATGTGTTGATATTATGAATGTTACTAATTATTATGTTGTTATTTTGAGATGCATATGTTATGTTTTTTATGACTAGATTATCATAGTTCTTTATTCCATTGCTATCCTTGTGTGTATCAGGATTATGAATGTGATTATTAAATGAACTCAATTTTTTATATTTAATTGATTATCATATTTCCTTGTTGGATGGAATGTATGAATTATGTGATGGTGTACCCTGTTAAGGAATTTTATGCTCTCTCTCGTCAATTCATTTGGAGCGGCAACTTGATGTCTTCTAACTGGAGCCTTGTTAAATGGGAATCTGTGTGTAGACCGAAGCAAAAGGGTGGTCTTGGTCTACGCTCTACTATTTTGAATGGGCAAGTTCTTGCTGCTAAGCTGTACTAGCATTGGTGTACCAATCAAGACCAGTTATGGGCCCTTATTCTTAACTATAAGTATCTTAGAGGTGTTGTTTCTTTTGAAGTTCCTAGCTATCCTCTAGAGGGGAGTGGTTCTATGATTTGGCATATTTTGAAAGTGGGGGCTCAGTTGATTAAGCGTGCGCTTTTCTGGATCTACCACTCGGGGTCACAGGCTCTCTTTTGGTTGGATTCTTGGGATGGTCACCCACCTATTCTTTCTACTTTTCCTCATCTTCAGCCCCTTTGTGATGTGTTTCTTGTTGCTGGCTAGGATACTGTTGAGCACTACAAAATCATTGAGCACTATGGCTCTGCTATTACCTTTCACTAAAAACACCCTTCTGAGTGGCCACCTAGGGGGTTTGAGGGGGATAGGCATGAGCTTGCTAAGCTTTTGGCTTCCCACACTTGTAATTATTTAAGGGGACCGGATATTTTGGCTTGGGATGGTTCTGATAGGTCTGGGAGGTACTTTGTGTCTGTTGGTTATAAGTAGTTGGGTAGGCAGTTGTTTGGGGATATTGAGGTCCCTTGGTGGCAACAATTTTGGCACAAGTTGTCATGGCCCAAGTGCAATTTCTTCATGTGGTTAGTGGCTTAAAATTGGTGTCTTACTTGGGACAATTTATGCAAGCATGGTTTCCAAGACCCTTTAATTTGTGTGTTGTGTCGAGCTGCAGAGGAGAGTGTCTCTCAACTCTTCTTCCAATGTTCTTATGCTCGGGAGATTTGGAATTGTTGGTTCGGAGGGTGTGGAATATGCCCTGTGGGCATGTTTCCTCGTTGGCTAAATTTGTGGATCAGTGGGGCAAGGCCCCTTTTTCTACCTCCTTTCTTCAAGATGCTTGGGCTATTGGTCCATCCTTCATTATTTGGAATCTTTGGTTGGAGAGGAATTGTCAAAATTTTTAGGCTGTGATGTTGGTGGCCCCTCATGTGTGGTGGAATATTTTGCATTCTTTGGGCGAAACGGTTGCGGCTAAGTGTGATCTGGAAGATTCAGTGGCTCCTTCTGATGTTGGTTGTTTTAATCATCTTCATCTCCCTCCTCTACAACGACAACTCATGCACAACAGATGTAGACATCCTACACCGAAGGTGAATAGAGAGGGAAGATGGTCCCCTCCTCCTCAGGGAGTTCTTAAAATTAACACAGATGGCTCCTCTCGTGGAAACCCTGGTCATGCTAGCATTGGTGGTGTTGGTCGGGATAGTTCTAGAGATGTGTAGTTTATCTTCTATGTTTATAAGGGTCTTCATACTAATAATCCAATGGAGGCTTAGGAAATTTTATTGGCTGTGGAGCATGGAAGTCAATTGGGCTGGTGGAGGATCATATGTGAATCCGATTCCTAGGTTGTGGTGAACTTGTTGAATAGGTGGCAATTAGATGATGTTAGTTGGCATCTGGCTTTGGTTGTTGAACAGATTCTCAACCTTTGCACTTCATTGGAGTCTGTTACTTTCACTCATATTCCTAGAGAGTGGAATGGTGTTGTTGATTGTTTGGCTAAATGGGCTTCTAATCATATTCAAGATTGGAACTTGGTGGATTGGGGTCAATTACCCCCATATTTTTCTCAACAGTTGGACCATTTGGTGGTGCTTGATAAGGCTATTTAATGACCTTGCTTTGTAATTTTTTCTTGTTTTAATAAATTTTTACCCCTCTTTTAGGTTAAATTATATATGAAGTAGATACACTTGACGTGTGGATTGAGTGTCCAAGTACAAGGTTATCTCCCCACCTAAATATGTAGATCTAGGTCATTTCCCCAACTTTGACTATATTAAAGTTTTTGCATTAAACTAATGTAGTTGTTAACCCATATTGTACTTGTTTTAAGTGTGAGATGTATCACTTGAGACCCCATGTGAACTCAAACTTGAATCAATGATGATACTAGGGTCTATTTGTATAGTTGTAAAATTGCACCTCTTGCAATTTCACATACATTTTTGTATCCACTTTAGTGTCCACTCCCTTAGCATCATGTGTAGGCTCATTTTAGCCCCTGCATCAACCTTTTTCCCTTCTCAGGATGCTCAACACCCCTTTTTAGCAACTACCCTTGCGCGTCAGCTTTGCGTTGAACTTTGTGCTTTTCCCATTCACATCGTTTTGTAGTGTGACGTGTCCAGACACTACCACATCATGTGCTGCGCTAGCGTCCTGTGATGTTTAAACGTTCAAACGACTATTTTTGTGCATGTTTTCCACTTGTCACCTCCTTTGGTTGGTGGTAATGGCTCGAAATTCCGTGAAACAACTCAAGAAGCTTCTTTTCGCTCCTTAAAAGTAGTCTTTTCAACTCATTTGGCTCTCTAGCACTTCTAGCTCCACTCTTCTGCTTCTAGCTTCTCTCTTGCTTTGGCTTTAGCCTTCTACTCTCCAATTCTTGCTTGCACAACTCCATAGCTTGCTACAACAACATTCTCTAAAGCTTTCACAACTCTCTTTGCACCACTCTTGGCTCTTGTAGCTATCTTTCCCTCCCTCTTTGTAGCTCCTTTGGCTCTTGCAACTCCATCTCCTTCACTTCATTCTTGTGAGCATCTTAGGATTCCATATCCCTTATCTATTGCATCCTTACTTCGTGATACTAGTTTTCCTCCTCAAGTAGGGATTTCTTTTGTCACCTCTTTTGTGATACGGGTTCTCCTCCTCGAGTGGAGATTTCTTTTATCACTCCTACTTGGTGGTGTGGGTTCTACTCCTGAGCGGGTTTTGTTTTCACCACACACTTTGTTCATTTCTCTCTTTCTTTCTATCTAGTTGTTTGTGGAGGTGGGAACACCAAAGCGGGGATTTGACTGAGGCGAACCCCTATACAACCCCAACACTTTCTCTAGATATCATGCATGTAGGTTTTGAAGAAATTCATTTGTTGGAGGTTTCATCACTTGCGTGGTTGTAAGCATTTCCTTTCTTCTCCTTATCTCTATCATTTCTACGCTTTATTTTAGTTCTATCACTTTTTGTTACTTTCTTGTATTTTGTAAGTCCTTAGTAATTAGAATAGAAGTAGTCACTTCACCATTTTCTGGGATGTCTCACTTTTGGTCTGTACGAGACTCCAACGTGCCTCTGGGTTGCCAGTGTGTTGCGCTGTCATTCGTATTCCACGCTGTCGTCCTTTGACCGAGAGCTTGTCAGTTTGTCCAAAAAATATTTGTGACCTACTCTTTTTTATTCTAGAACTCTCATGTTATTCCTAAGGTAGTTTAGGGAAGTTCACCCCATGAGGCTCTCTGAATGAAGAGAACTCGTGAGTAGTGAATCCCCCTTCTCTACATTTTGGTGAACTCGACATGAAGAGGGTACTATTTCAAAAAACTAAGAATTTATTTACCCCTACTTGGCGGGGTTATAACTTTTTACTTGGTGCTTGGAATTTAGAACCATTTGCACTGTTGGAAAGGTCTCTTAGAAAACTAGTTCAGTCCCTAAAATACTAGTGCCTTCGGCAATCAAATTTTAAGGACCGACGCAAGTTCCGACTTCAAATTCCTCTGAAGACCTCTAAAAATGTGAATTACTAGAACATAAAAAATACCAAAAAAATCGTAATGAATTTAATATCTTCTTTTATTAGTTTAGTATCTAATTTTTTTCAAAATGTTAATGATATTCCATTTCATGCATGTGATGGTTACTTGGCTTTGCCTATGTCACTTGATATCTTTGATCCTTCTCACGAAAGTCCTCTTGCTTCAGAGGATATTTTGTTGCAAGAAGATGAAATCATTGATACCTTTCTTAATATTACTCTAAC
Organism: Sequoia sempervirens; assembly: GCA_007258455.2. Taxonomy (NCBI): domain Eukaryota; kingdom Viridiplantae; phylum Streptophyta; class Pinopsida; order Cupressales; family Cupressaceae; genus Sequoia; species Sequoia sempervirens. The sequence goes on from VDFB02046715.1 coordinate 66,651, forward strand.
TTTTATTCATTCCAATGCACTCTCTTCTAGAAACGTTGCATTTGTGAATGATGAACTTTCTCTTCAATCCAATGCACTCTCTTCTAGGGATGATGCATTGGTAACTGATGAATCTAACCTTCATTCCAATACACTCTCTTGTAGAGATGTTGCATCGGTGAATGATGAATCTCATCTTTGTTTTGATGCACTCTATTCTAGAGATGTTGCATCAACAAATGATGAATCTCCTTCCACATTTAATCTTGTTTGGATCAATGTTGAGAATATGTCTTCAAATAATTATTCTACTAGTTGTGATGAATCTATAAATGTTATCTACGTCTCTATTGCCCCTCAAAGGCCTAGAAGATACCTATCATTTATGTGACTCCAGCTAGTCCTTCTCCTAAAAGGATTTGTTTTGTTGATGGTGTTCCAATTGATGGTGATTCTCTTGATCTTGCTAAGGCTCCCTCTTATAGAGTGGTAACCCATACTTATGAGAATAGAATGAATAAACAACCAATCCTTCCTCAAGCACCTAAACCTATGACTAAGGCACCCAATGATTGTGATCTTGTCGAGCAACTCCAAGTTACTTCGGCTAAGATCTCACTGTGGGACTTGCTTTAGTCTGCTCCGGTTTATCAAGGCATGCTTTAGGAAGCCTTGCAAAACATCCTCTTGCCTTCTTCCACTAGGCCAAAAAATGCTAATGCGTTGATGGCTTATATTCGTGTGGATTCACCGAATATTATGTTCTATCCACAATAACTCTCACCTCTGGAAGTACAAAAGCAAGTAGATCCTCTAATGATTATATAGTCAATATTAATAATATCGACATTAGACATACTCTCATTGACATTGGTTCAGCACTCAATGTGTGCAACATTGATCTATTTCCTAATATTAATATTGTTTCATCTTCTCTTAATGCTTCTTTTGTTTTTGTTTGTGGGTTTGATAATGTTGGTCGACAAGCCCTGAGCATGATAGTCTTTCCTTTGAGGTTGGGACTCATTATTGTACCTTCCCTTGTATATGTTATGTCAAAAAAGTTACCTTATAATCTTCTTCTAGGAGACTGTGGATTCATGCTATGTGTGTAGTCCTGTCTACCTTGCATAAATCTATTAAGTTCATTTGCAATAATCCAGTAGTCATAGTCAAGGCTGGCCCTGCGGCTATGCACTTATGTGAGATGGTAGTTGTTGGTCAAGTTTCAATTGTGCCTACTCTTATACCTTCAGTGTCTATCCAATGTTTTGATGTTTACTCCAACAATACTTGTTACAAAGGATACTCTTGAGATAGATGTCCCTAAAGAAGATCCTTCTGAAGCAAGAAATCCTAAGTCTACTCCTCAAAAGAATGCAGGTCTTAGTGATGATTGGGGTTCCTTAGACTTTACAGGTTCCTTCATTAGGGAATATAAAGTCAACTCGATCCATTTAGACCTTCCAATAACATCATCCAAACCCATTATCAAAGATTATCATTCTTTTGTATTGCGGGATAAGGTGAATGTAGATTGTAATGTTCTTAGTGTTGATCCTCCTTCTGAGGAAGATGATCGCACTTCTATTGAAGAGGTTAATGTTGGTAATCCTTTCAGGAAATATGATGGTGATCTTGTAGAGGAGTATGATTCCCGTTGCTAGAATAATACTCTCCATGTAGATCATCCACCAATGTTTGCTATCTCTATGCCTTCTTCTTGTGAGCAGTCAAAATTTCCTCCACAAGAGAAAGGGTTGCTCCTTTCTCCTCATTCTTTGTCTAAGCAAGATCATATTTTGTTGCGGCTTCTAAAAGCCTACTTAATTACTCTTCCTTCTCCTACACATAAAAAATTTCATGAACATGATAAAGAAAAACATTCTTTTTGTGCATACCATCAAGTGCTTGGTCATTCCACTAGTGAATGTAAGGCCTTGAAGGATAGAATGCAATAACTTCTTGATTTAGGTGCCATCAAACTCCCGTTTGATTGATGCACCTTCCTTTTTTTCACATGACAAGTGATATTGAGATTCACCTCTATCCTATATGTTTTAAGTATCTTTCATGGTTCTCTTCCCTTGTATGATGGGGGCAATGATAACTTGTTTTAGAGATGTGTGTGTCCTTCTTAAGGACCCCCTCTCTTCTCTATGTCTTTCAAATGAAGCGTCCCTTGAGTGGACCCCTTTTTCTCTTGAAGGGTTCCCGAGGGAGCCCCTTTGAAATCTTTTCTCTTAAATGAAATCATTTGTGTCTAGCTTAGGGGTAGCCTAACTACACCTTTTCAAATAGTGCGTCCCTTGAGTGGACCCATTTTCTTTTGAAGGGTTTCCAAGGGACCCTTTTGAAATCTTTCCAATCTATCAATGGTCTACATGATTATCTGCTTACTTGCCTACTTGGCTACTTTAGCTTTGCAGGTGCACCTGTGAAGCCACTTTCTGACTCTACAGAGTCTCCTTTCCTTTGGTTTCCTTCATTCGAGAGATCTTGGGGGATACCTCCCTACAAGTCTGTGGGTTTGTAGGGTGCTTTCTCAACTTCCTCCATGTTAGAAATTTTGGGGGACGCTTCCCTACAAGTCTACAGATCTTTAGGGCACTTTCTTTGGGTTTCCTTCATGTGAGAGATCTTGGAGGATGCCTTCCCTATAGGTCTGCTACTCTATAGGGCACTTTTCCAGGTATCCTTCATGTGAGAGATCTTGGAGGAAACTTTCCTTGTAGGTCTGTAAGGTGCTTTTCTGAGTATCCTTCATGAGAGAGATCTTGGAGGACACCTTCCTTGCAAGTCTACGGGCCTGTGAGGTGCTTACATTCTTAAATTCTCTTTCTTCTCAATTGTATATACCGGATCAAAGATTCACATCTTCTTCATCCTGAGTATATTCCCTTCCTCTCTTATTTTAGAATTCTTTTGTGTGTTATTCCTTAATTTGGGGACAACACATAGTACTGAGACAACCTTCTACATCAAGGTCTCTTTCACTTTGCTGACTCAAATCCTTTAGTTTTTTATGTGCTAATATTGTTGTCTAGTGTAGGTTTTTCTTGTCTAATGCATTTTTTTTGTAGATCTTTAGCCTGGGGGCATGCTTCTGTGGTTTGAAGAGTTATCTACTTCCTCTACAGTATCTTTTTGGCATATGATGTTATTTATGTTTAGTAGATTTCCTTTAGTGTGCATATTAGCATAGATTCATATGCACGCTAAAGTGGGGGAAAAATGTATAGTCATAAAATTGCACCCCTTGCAATTTCACATATATTGTTGTATCTGCTTTGGTGTCCAATCCCTTCACATCATGTGTAGGCTCATTTTAGCCCCAACATCAACCTTTTTCCCTTCTTAGGATGCTCAACACCCCTTTTCAGCAACTACCCTTGCGCGTCAGCTTTGCATTGAACTTTGTGTGTTTCTCATTCGTGTCATTTTGTAGCATGATGTGTCTAGACACTAGCGTGTCGCACAGACGTCTGTGCACTGTGCTAGTATCCTGCGACATTTCAACATTCAAATGACCATTTTCGTGCATTTTTTTCACTTGTCACCTCCTTTGGTTGGTGGTAACGGTTTGAGATGCCCTGAAATGGCTCGAGAAGCTTATTTTCGCTCCTTAAAAGCAATCTTTTCAACTCATTTGGCTCTCTAGAACTTCTAGCTCCACTCTTCTACTTCTAGCTTCTCTTGCTTTGGCTTTAGCCTTCTACTCTCCAACTCTTGCTTGCACAGCTCCATAGCTTTTTACAGCAGCATTCTCTAAAGCTTTCATAATTCTCTTTGCACCACTCTTGGCTCTTACAACTATCTTTCCCTCCTTCTTTGTAGCTCCTTTGGCTCTTGCAACTCCATCTCCTTCACTTCATGCTTGTGAGCATCTTGGGATTCCATATCCCTTATCTATTGCATCCTTACTTCATGATACGGGTTCTCCTCCTCGAGCATGGATTTCTTTTGTCACCTCTTTTGTGATACAGGTTCTTCTCATTGAGTGGAGTTTGCTTTTATCACTCATACTTGGTGGTGCGGGTTTTACTCCTAAGCGGGTTTTGCTTTCACCACACGCTTTGTTCATTTCTCTCTTTCTTTCTACCTAGTTGTCTGTGGAGGTGGGAACACCAAAGTGGGGGTTTGACTGAGGAAAACCCCTATACAACCCCAACACTTTCTCTAGATATCACGCATGTAGGTTTTGAAGAAATTCATTTGTTGTAGGTTTCATCACTTGCGTGGTTGTAAGCATTTCCTTTCTTTCCTTATCTCTATCATTTCTACACTTTATTTCAGTTCTATCACTTTTTGTAACTTTCCTATATTTTGGAAGTCCTTAGCAATTAGAATAGAAGTAGTCACTTCACCATTTTCTGGGATAATCTCACTTTTTGGTCCATACGAGACTCCAGCGCACCTCTAGGACACTAGTGCACTGCGTTGTTGTATGTATTCCATGTTTTCATCCTTTGGCCGAGAGCTTGTCAATTTCTCTTGAAAATATTTGTGACCTGCTCTTTCTGATTCTAGAAATCTCACACTGTTCCTGAGGTAGTTTAGGGAAGTTCGCCCCATGAGGCTCTCTAAATGAAGAGAACTTATGAGTAGAGAATCCCCCTTCTCTACACTATTGTCTTTAGGATAAAATCGTAAATGTGTGTATATTCAATCATGGTTACACATTCCCTCTTTGCATTTGTAGAATCTTGTTAGCAAATTGGATATGCTGAGTTTTTTGCATGAACTGGTCACTTTCATGACTTTAACCTACTTTTAGACATTCTATTTTGCAACAATTTAGTTGTCTTTATTGTCCAATCTTGCAACAATTTAACTTCCTCTGAACCTGAAGTATAAAAGAAGTTTGTTTTGTATAGGGAGATTTTTGGAAGGGTTGAAATTGGGGAATTTTTCTGAAAGTGATTTCAATTGAATGAGAAAATGATTGTACTCCTGTAAAGATGGTAAAGGTTGTTCATCTACATAATTGAAATAAAATTCAAATAAAATTATTGTTATGTCTTGAAATTATATTAATGGCTTCTAGATTTTGGTTGTCTTATAAGAACCCCATATCTAGACTACATCATATGGTATTAAAGAGAGATTTTTGCTAAAAATAATACAACTATTAAAGAAGTCATAGAGGGTTGGATGTGGTCAAGAGTTTCGAGCAAAGGCTTTAAGTATTTTTTGTAGGCATATGAGAAGGAACCGTACAATTGTAGAAGGTTGAGAGGGACATTAAAATTGTGAGAAGGGTAAGTTCCTATTTTCCATTAATGTGGGTATAAAAAAATTACACATGATATTCAAAATTGGTTGTGGTAATATTGAGAAAATTCCCCCAAGAAGGATAGTATCTAGAATGGAGATGTTTGAACAGTTACAATAAGATATTAGAAATGATATAGCTAGTTTAGTTGCAGGTCTGAGAAGAAACCAAAAACATGAAGATGAATGTGTGAGTGATGAAGAAAGTTTTATTGAAGAACATGAAGGATAAAATGAGTAGTTAATAGATGAAGGAGAAGGAATTTTCTAGAGATCTCTTGCCAATATTAGTAGAGTTTATAGAATGGGGGTTCCAAATTTTGTAGGTATATTAAATCCCAAGGATTTAATAGACTGGATTGGTGAATTAGTAGAATATTATAAATTTGAAAATATCCATGACCCATAAAGAGTAAGGTTGGCATGGAAAAAAATTAAGGGACATGCTACTTTTTGGTGGAGAGAGTTGTAGAGAAAGAGCAACTAATGGAGAAATGAGGATAACTTGGTAAAATCAAATGGTTACTAATTTAAAGGCCAAATTTATTCTTGGAGATTTTGAATTGTAGTTATTTAGAAAGCTTAAAAATATGAAATAGAAGCACATGATTTTAAAGGATTAGACAAAAGAATTCTACAAGATGGTAATCAAATCTAGACATCATGAAATGGATAGGGAGAATGTAGCTAGGTACATAAATGGTTTAATATTTAATATATAGGATGAGATGAGTATGTTGAAAATTTCTACAGTTGAGGAGGCTTGCCAATATGATTTAAAAGGGGAAGAAAAGATATCTAGAAGGAAGTAGAATATTTCAAGAGGATGAGGGATATTTTATCTCATAAGAGGACAAACAAGTAGTAGAAAAGGGAATAAACTAATGAAGAAGAAGAAAGATCTAAATGGAATAATGAATCAAGTCAAGGAACAAGAGGAAGAGAATACTCAACAAGAGGATTTGGTAGTAGCAAAAAAGGGTTCTTTAGAACATGTTATAGGTATGGATAATTTGGTCATAGAGCTCATGTGTGCCTTCAATTATCACAAGAAAATGTCAATAACAGTGTGGCTATACATCACATAGTGCAAGAAGAAGAAAAAATTACGGTATCACTAAAATGAGTGGAAGAACTAGAAGTAGGAGAATCTCTTATGTTCAAGAGATTATTAGTGCATGAAACTAGGTATGGAGGAGGATGGACCATCTCAAAGAATAATTATTTTCCAAACTATATGCAAATTTGGAGGTAAGTGTTGTACTACTAATAGCCTAGTCTCTAATGAAATAGTAGAAAAACTAGGGTTGAAGAAGAGTAAACATCCTAGTCCATATAAGGTTACTTGGCTACAAAAATAATATTAATTGGTGGTGAAAGAATGGTGTCTAGTGAGTTTTTAGATTAATTCATACAAAGATGAAGTTTTATGTGATGTTATGTCAATGATTTATTGTCATGTTTTCTTGTGAAGGCCTTGGTAGTGTGATAGTGAGGCCATATATGATAGAAGAAATAATTTGTATACTATTATGAAGGATGGGTAGAAATATATTTTAAGTTCATTAAAATATAAATAAAAGTAAGTTAAAGAAAGAAGTCCTATAGTTTATTTTAGTTCGGAGAAATAAGAGATAAAGGTGGCAAATGGGGTTGGGATCAATTGAAAATGAGTACTTGAAAAGAAGAATACAATTGTGATAAAAGGTGACAATTTAATTTTGTGAACTTGTTGCCCAAAAAAGTGAAGAATCTAGTATAAATAACACAAGTGATCACTAGGAAGGTGTTGATTCTCAAGAGAAAAGGTAGAAACCATGGGTTTGAAAAGGAGGACATATATTAGATTTGTATCCTTATTGTGAAAGAAAAACAAGTGGTGATAAACCACAAGGTGAAGGTAGATAACTATGAGAATAGAATGAAAGGGATGGGAAAGAGGAGTTAGATAAATTCAATGTGGGGTGAAGAAGAGAGATAAGATGGATAAAGAAGTGTTTATTAAGAACAATCATGGGATCACCATCCCAAGAAAGTTCAAATTTTCATGAGTTTCAAACTCATGGAATATTCACTTACTTGGCATGTCTAATACATGAGTATATGGGTCCACGAGCAATCTTGTATCAACCAAATATATTCCAAGTTTTATTTTTGACTTTAGTTTAGTTTTTTGTCTTTATTGTGTTGGTTTTTGGTAGTTTCTTTAGGATAACTTTCACATTCAAATTGGTTAAGGTAATGACATCAACTTGTAGAAATTCTTAATGGGTACTCGTAGTTTAAATTTAGTGAAGAATAGATAAAAATTGGTTAAGTTATGAAAATGTGGGTTTTTAGTCCATAATCAACCTTACAAAACTTCAATGTGGAACTAGATCTCTTTATAACTAGTTCCAAGGAATTTTCTACAATCGATACTAAGTAATTTTCCCAACTAGTTCTAAGCTATTTCCTCACAAGTAGTTTCAATTCCTTTTCCTACCTTCAACTGCTTTGTGAGAACTTTAGGTTCAACTAGATTTATGAGAAAGTTCAAGTGAACTAGACCTATAAGTTTTGATATGTGTTTTGGATAAATAGTTTGACTTGGTGATTTATTTTCTAGAACTTTAGGTCAAACTAGATTTATGAGAAAGATCAAGTGAACTAAACTTTTAAGTTTTGATAACCAATTTGGATGAAAAGTTTCAATGATGGTGTTAGCATAAAGTAACATGATGTCAACATGGGATGAAGGTCACTTGAAAAATGATGACCTTAGCATGACATTAGAATTGTATGATGTCAACATTATACGATTGAAAAATAAATGCAACTAATACTAAGTAATTTTCCCAACTAGTTCTAAGTTATTTCCTCACAAGTAGTTTCAATTCATTTATCTACCTTCTACTATTTTGTGAGAACTTTAGGTTCAACTAGATTTGTGAGAAAGTTAAAGTGAACTAGACCTATAAGTTTTTATATTTTTTTGGATAAATAGTTTTGATGGTGATTTATTTGCTAGAACTTTAGGTCAAACTGGATTTAGGAGAAAGATCAAGCGAACTAAACTTTTAAGTTTTGATAACCAATTTGGATGAAAAGTTCCAATGATGATGTTAGCATAAAGTAACATGACATCAACATGAGATGAAGATCGCTTCAAAAATGATATTAGCATTACATAATCAAATTATGATGTCAACATTATACAATCATAAAATAAATGCAACTAAACCAAATGTGTGTATTGGCTAAAGGTTATGTTTAGTAAGAAAAGGAACTTTTACAAAAAGGATAATCATTATGTTAGTAAGGTAAGAAATATAGGATCTAAGTGAACCTAACAATTGAATCTTAGTTATAATAATCACATGTTTGGTTAGATATCATACTTCCACGAGATGATGTAATTATGATGTCAACAATATATAAAATGTGGTATTTTTCAAGTGAGTCAAACTTATCTACAAGTTATAATAATCTTGTTCAAATGGATGTTAGACTTCTCTAAAAAGGAATTATATAGTATCATTTCTTCATTTTCTAGGATTACTATTTGTAATGGATATTTGTAGACTCCCATTATCAATTTGGATATGTAGAGTTTTCTTCTAGAATTTTTCACTTGTAGGATGTTAACATGCTTTTATACATTCCATTATGTAATAATTCAATTACGTATAATGACCAATTTTGTAATGGTTTAACTTCCTCTTAGCCCGAAGTATAAAATACAATTGTTTTGTATAAGGGAGTTTTTTGAAAGGGGGATTTTTGGAAGGATTAAAATTGAGGATTTTTTTTAAAGGTGATTTCAATTGAATGAGAAACTAATTGTACTCCTATGAAGATTGTAAAGGTTGTTTGTTTACATAATTGAATTAAAAATAAAATCATATTGTTTTCAAGTGTCAAAATTGTATTGTCGGTTGCTAGATTTTAGTTGTCGAATAAGACCCCTATATCTAAATTGCATCTTACAACAATAAGTGTAGTATTGACACAATAAAGAGGAAGGAAAGATTATTCAATTCTGTTTACAAGTCAAAATATTATACTGGTTGATAAAGTAATATTACAAGTATGATAGAAGAATTAGCAATGGTATTTTTACTACAAAAATTTAGGCATTACCTTCTACCAACACCATTTATTTTTTACACTAACCATGAACTACTCAAGTATCCAATGAATAGACTAGTTATACATGGTTGCATGCATCATTATTCCAATCTAGTTTGATTTCAAAATTATGGTAAAAGTGGGTAAATAAATTCAAGGACCCAATTATCTATCTAGGATTGAAAATTTAGAAGGACACCTCATTGAAGATGATTTTATAGAAGTGCACTTATTCAAAATAATTATGGTACTTATTGAATTAAAAAATGTTATTGAGTTGTTGATAATTAGTAAGTTCACAAAAGAAAAAATAGTAAATAAGAGAAAATGAGGCTTACTATTTAAGCCCTTCCATACACCATAATTCATGGAGAATTGTATATTTTAAGCAAAGATGAAAATTCAAGAAGAGTGATGATGGAACATGAAATAAAATATTTGAAAAGAACCACATGAAGGAATTTCTAATAGACATTACTCTGATGATGGCATAGGAAGGATGGTATTACTCATAGGGCTTTAGTGGCCCACATTTTTTTTAAATGTTAACAATTATACTTGAAATTATTATGTTTTTCAAAGGATTGGAAACTCAGCCACAAGAGATGAAATATCATGTTATAGCTTGTGTTGGCTATGACACCATTCAAAAAATGGATTATTAAATTTATTGGTCCATTCAATCATCTTGCTTATTAGACACATGTAAAATTATTATTGTTGTTATTGAATATCTAACTAGCAATCACAACTTGGTGTGCAATGGGTATGCCGAAGAGGTGTGGATGGTAAATTAGGGAAAACATGATCTATTTTTTGCATACATTTATGCACTATGGTAGGAACTTTAGCAAATGATGTTGTTTGTACAACAAAGGTCTCAATGAAGAAGTGGTAGCTTCAAATCAACAAGGATACAAACATGACTTCTTTGAATGAAGAAAATTATTAGGTTCCATTACCAATAGACTCATGTTATGTTTGAGAGAGAGAGAGAGGGGGGAGAGAGAGAGAGAGAGAGAGATGGAGATGGAGATGGAGGTAGAGATAGAGATGGAGATAGAGAGGGATATGGAGAGAGAGATGTAATAGATAAATATATAGATAGGGAGAGATTGAAATATACATATAGAGATAGGGAGTGTTATATAGAGAGAGGTAGATAGAGGGACATATTTATGGGTAAAGAGATGGATATATATTTAGATAGAGATAAAGGGGGAGAGGAAAATATGTATAGATATACATGTCTAGGAAGAGGGAGAAGGAGAGAGAGGGAGATATGTCTAGAGATAGGGAGGGAGAGAGAAAATAGAGGTGCAAATGAAGATAGTGGGAGAGAGGAAGGGGGAGACAAATATATAAAGAGATAGAGAGAGGGAGAAATAAAAATGTAGAGATATAGGGAGATAGAGAGGGAGAGATAGAGAGGAAGAGATAGAGAGGTATAGAGGAAGAGGGAAAGGGAGAGAGATATATAGATGGTGAGATAGAGATACAAGGAGATATAGAGGGAGAGGGAGAGGGGGAGAGACAAAAAGATAAACAAATAGAGAGTAGAGAAAGATGAATAGAGATGGGTAGAGAGGGAGAGAAATAGAGGGAGATAGAAATTTGAGAGGTAAAGATAGAGAGATACATAGGGGATAAGGAGGGAGGGGGGAGAAATAAATGGGGAGAGATAGATAAAGGTGGGAGATTAAGAGAGGGAGGGAGATAAAGGGAGAGAGATAGGTAGAGAAGGGAGAGATAGAGAGAAGAGGGGGGAGCGAGGGAGAAATATGGATAGAGAGAGAGAGAGAGGGAGGGGGTTGTGAGGGAGATATATCTCAATATAGAGAGGGAGAGGGAGAGGGAGAGAGGGAGAGATATTGATAGAGAATGATATAGAGAGATTGAGAGGGGCATGGAGGGAGATGGAGAGATAGAGTTAGAGAAAGATATAGATATAAAGAGATGGAGAGAGGAGTGAGGAGATCAAGAGAGAAATAGAGATATAGATATAAAGGAGAGATGGAGTGAATGAGAGAGAGAGAGCATGGAATTCATTGTGCTACATCACATGAAATTATCATTATATGCTATATTTTATATAATTTAAATTTATTTTTTAAATTATTTTTTGGTTATTTTTAGTATCATATATTATATCTTATATTAAAAATTATTAGGTATAAATAAAAAAATATATAATTAATATAGAATGTATTTTTTATATGACAAATTATATTATTATTATATATTATATTCTTCAATAAAAATATTTAATACAAATATAAAATTATCAAAATTAATATTTAATAATTTTTTATATTATATAAGTTAAATAAATTTATAAATATATAATTAATATATAAGGGTATGTGCATCATGATGGGCCAAAAAGTGGCGATATGATGGGTATTTGTAGGGTATGTGACTCATGACTTTTTTTTTTTAACCAAAATTAATGAAACTAAAAGGGTTTTAAAGGAGATTCTAGTTTCCACCAATATAAATTATGCTTTACTTTGAATTTAATAAATAATTATTATTCATTTTCTATTTGAATTACTTACTAAAGCCTCCATTGATAGGTCAGATTGAAAAACATCTATAGCTTTCAAACGGTATCACATTTTTTTTGAATCAAACATGGGTCACATTCTATGCCAGATAATTATAGGATTAAAAAAAAATTGAATTTCATGACGCTTTGACCAAGTTAAGGTGGTTAGATGATGATTTTTTATATTTTTTAAAATTTGTAATAAAAAAAATCATAATTAATTATTTACTTGGAAAAAAATTCAAAAAAAATGCATCATTAGACATGAGTCCTCTACTTATATCTAAAATCTTATAAAAAATATTATCATTTTATTGTGGTTAAGGTGGTCGATGACACCTACTTCTTATTTTTTTCCCTCAAAACTTAAGTACTCATCACATTAAAATTTCAAATTTCAATAGATTTTGTTTTAAAAAAAAACCTAGTAGTTTATAAACTAAATTCAATTTGCTACGAATTCTATTCTTACATATTTTTGAAATAATATAATAACTTATTCAAATTTTTACGTCAAGTTGCCTAACTCTGATTTTTCTAAATTTTTTGCCACTTAAGGGCTTGTTTTTTCCATGATGATCCTACACATACCCATAATATACATTTTATTTTTTACAAAATAAATTACAATTAATATGTTATATTTTATTTAGTATTGGTTTTTTTTTTTTTAAAAAGGGGTAAAAACTTTATTGAAGATCATAACAGAGCATTACATCAAAGCAAAGGGTCAAAGCCCTAGGTAACCCAAAAGCTACAATTAAACAAAGCAAGAGCCAATCATCATCCATCATCAATCTCATCTCTATCCTCCACAATAATCCTTTCCAGATCATGGAAGAGCTCCTGGGAAATCTGCTCCCACCTCTAAATCTTCCAGACATCAAGATGCTCTGAAGCCCATTTCGCCAAGCAATTCGCTGCCCTATTCCACTCCCTCAGAATATGGACAAAAAAAACCACCTCCATCAAGGAACTAATTCGCAGAATTTGCTGCACCATCCTAGCCAACTGCCAACTGACATCATCCACCTTCCGAGCATTAAGAAAATTAACCAAAACTTGTGAGTCAGACTCACAAATAACCTTTCTCCACCCCAAAGCATAGGCATGTTCAAGAGCGAAGAGGATCGCCAGACCTTCCATAAGGTTGACAGTATGCATCCCTTCATAGACAGAGAAGAAGAAAACCACCGTCCTCGAAGAATCCCTACCAACTCCACAAATTCCTGCAGGCCCAGGATTTCCCCTTGAGGAACCATCAGTATTAATCTTCAGAATTCCAACATGAGGGGGAAGCCATTTACCCATTCGCATCACTTTATTCTAGTAGTCCTAGTAAATGCTAATTATTTTTATTAATATATGATTTTTTTTATATTAGATGAAATAAAAAAAAAGCTATATGAACAAGAGGAGAGGGAGCCACTAGTATTTATGTGTTTCAATTTTTTAAAATGTTTGGCTTACATGCAATAATTAATACATAGAATTGAGATATGAACAACTTGCAATGTTTGTTTTAATAATAAAATAAAATAAAAATATTTACAATGGTGTTTTTACAATAAGAGAAAATCAGTAGTTTTGATGATAAGAATGTGTTGAGATCTAGTTAAATGATGGTAATGAAATAAATTGTAATATTGTATATTTTTATTATGCAAGTTTCTTTTCATGTTGACCATTCTAATATTCACCTAGTTCTTGTGAGTGAACCATACAAAACTCATTTTCAAACTACTAAGTTTTTTTGTAGTCAGTGTGCTATTTTATTGATATTTATTGAAGATTTTTGAGGCTAGTCACCTTTCAAGTAGGAAAATGACATTTAGCATTTCATTATATAAATTTTATGATAAGCACATACATTGAAATGTCCAAAACTATATGTGAACAAATAATTTTGATAACAGAGATGTGCTGAAATTTTATAAATATTGATTGTGAAAGAATTTTTTTTAAACTCGATTAACTTTCATTTACTAAATCTAAATTTAAAATTTGTTTAAGATTATAGATTGCAAAAGGAAATTGTAAGTACAACAGTAGCTATTATTATATTTTCAACTCTCACACTTCTAATGACCTGGACCAGGTCACGTCTTAAATTTTATTTGGAACTATCTCTAACAAAGATCTTTACTACTGTAGGGGAAAGCCTACATTCTTTGGTATAATAGTTAGGTCAAACTTTGTCGAAATAGAATACATAATTCTGATGATGGATCATAGAATATGATGTATTGATGTAAAAGACTGACACAATCTAATCCACAAATAAAGTCTCCACACGACATTGGCATGCCGAGAAAAGGGTACACACAGTTTGTGAATGTCAGAGCTCATACTTGAGGAACAGGCCGGCTTCTTGGAACTTATTTTCCACCGCCAAATCCATACGGCTGTTCATTTCCGGGGTGAAATGATTCTTCCAATCACCCACTTCACCTTTGCGAAAAAAAGAATGATTGCTAACCTCCAAATGTAATTTACCATTTCTGTTAACATCTAGAGTGGAAAGAGATCCAAAGCTGCATTGACTGTCTATGCTACGAATGTCTTCCTCTGTCGAACAAGTTTTCCCCAAGAAATCAGAAATCTTTTTGATGTGGGACAAAGAATCTGCCTTCATATCTTCATAAGTCAGAAACAAGATGTTACTTTGATTCCTGCTTGCATTCCAAAAGCTCAAGACATGATCAACAAAAGGACCAAAGAGACTGACACCATTACAGAAGGAGTCAAAGAACAACTCCTTGGAAACTGGAAATGTCGTTCCACCATTGAGAACACTTTGTAGTGCAGGCAAGAACTTCCAGTGGGAAACGAATGTGTCCTTGGCATTTCGAACGACATAAATCATTCGGCAGCCCAAAGAAGTGATTTGAGGTGGAAGAGCAGAGTAAGGAAGATGGGTGCCGAACAACCTTGGCGAGGGCATTTCTGCAATCACAGTGGAGGCATTACAGATTTCTCGTGCTCTGTAGATCATTTCTATGTTGTCAATCAAGTCATGGACGCTCCTTATCTTCAAAACGTGGCCCTTGCTTTTGCTCATAATGCTGGCAACGATAGCTTTGAGCCAGGTGGTTCCCGTCTTCATTCCAGAGCACACAAACACATCGTCCTCCCTTGCTTTGAACTCTGAGTACATTTTGATCACTCCTTCAAGAACTTTGGGGTCGTAGAAGAAACCTTCATGTTCAACAAGTTCAATTCCATAGGGGCTTTCACTTCTTCCACCAAATGGACTGAACGCTGTAGACATACTTAAACAGAGGGCTGGAATGTATGAAGAGATAAGGGGCAGGTTAAGAGTGGCAATGATAAGAAACAGTAGCTACATCCCTTACTATAAAGATAAGCATCAGGCTCTGAATATAATAAAAATAGAAATACTATTCATGAAGGGAACGTTTAATAATGGAGGGCATTTTTAATGATTTCTTGCCTTATCATCTTTACCTTGTTAAAAACACCCACTTGCGCATGCTAACCATTATTCCCTCGGAAATAGTTTTAATATCTAAGTCCTCTTTCCTGAAAGGAAACTTTTTACGTAGGAATCACAATTTCTTAATAGTATAATACTAGCAATTGCACCTTCATGTGCAATGGGTACGCCGAAGATTTGATGGAGATCAATATTTTAATTGCTGGTATTGTATTTGAAGGATAGAAATTGTCATTTTTATTATATACGTGAAGTTATGCATGTATGTGTTTTTGTAATTTCAATTTTATTAACAAAATATTATATGGAAGTACAAGTCAATTTATAAAATTAGCATAGTGTATGTAAGGAAAGTACAAGAACTTGTATAATTACACAAATTTTTGAGGAAATATTTACTGTATAATGCATAAGCTTTGTAAAGAAAATTGTATTAACATATGAAGATGATCGGATCTCTACTGTTCAGACTTTGATTGTATTTACAGCTTCAGTAATAGCTGCCATACATTCAATAGTAAATAATATTTGTTTTGTGTCATGCCAATCCCTTGCATTTTGACATATGAAGATGTTCCGATCTGTACTGTTCGCTCTGAGGAAATATCCCTATCAACCATTGCATTTATAGCTTCAGCAGCAGCTGCTATAAATTCAAATAGTAAATAATGTTGTGAGGAAAATTGTCACAAAAATAGTCTCAAGAACAAGGAAAAGAGAATTAACCCAAGTTTAAACTCTTTAATGAACGTAAAATTATTACAATAGTATTATATATTGAAACAGCCACAGATAAAACCACATTCTCATAATAAATTTGACTGAAATGATGGCAAGTGAGTTACCTGAAGATTCTGCACAAATTGTGTCATGTTGTCAAGGAGGCGGATGAGAATAATGGGCAGATACACAATTCACAAGCTCTCCATATGTTTAGAAATTCTGAGACAAGTACGCCAAAAGAAAGTTGTTGTCATGCAATGCTCTGAAAATCATAGTACAAGAGCATGTAAGATTTGAGATTTGACATTTAAATCTGATAAAGATGGCAATCCATCCTCGGTACTGTATATTAGAACTTGTAGCATTTGTAACATCAAAATAACAAAACCTATAAAGCCTATGCCTCTGACCAAGCAAATTTGAAGCCAATAAAATATTGAGTTCATACAATGAATGAAATAAGTATGGTAAAATGCACTAGACAAAAGGAAAAGAATAATAACCACACATGGTCTTGCAGAGAGCATACATTTTTTGTAAGTGACTCAGCTTGCCAATATCGGACGATATAGACCCCTTAAGTTTGAGATAAGGTTCCTGAAAATTAAAACAACAGAATTAAAGGCAATAGGGAAATTATATAAAAGAATAAATTCTGTCATCAAGCCCAATACATACATCTCAAAGGCAATAGGGAAATTCTATAAAAGAATAAATTCTCTCATCAAGCCCAATACATACAATAAATTGAACAATGATAAATCCAGCAAAAGTAAAGTTATTCATCACACAAACTCACAAGTAACACCAGGCCATCCACAAGGATCCATAACCTCTTTCTTCCATTTGACAAGAACACCATCAGAATCAATGACTTGTGACTTGAAAGCAAGTAAAACTTCACCTGGAGGTTGTGTGCAAGTTACTATGTGTCCCAATGATTCAATTACAATATGTTCATCAGAAGAGAAAAATCAAAGTTAGATTGGCTCAGGAAAAAAATTACCATCCAAATCTATTGCGTTGCTACTGCTTGTAAAAGCCAAGCACATCAAAACAAAGATAATGATCAAATGTGTAGCTGTCATTAGCACAGATGTCCATTGGAAATTTGTATTTGTTATGATATAAATTTCATTACTGCTAGCAAGAGAGCCGTTCTCAGTTCAGACATTGGAGAGTAGCATGCCTGTATGGGCACATTCAAGTAAAATAAGGAACTACAAGTTCTTGTTTTAATTGAACAGGAGAGTGCTTAAAAATTGAATGGAAGATGCAATTATCTGAAATTAGAGAGGAATGGAGAGCAAAAAGAATTAAAGAGAAGGGAGAAAGATTTACAGTGAACCAAATTTGCAGTGGAGAGGTCCAGTACAAACAATAGCTTCAGTACAAGATGGTGATAATTTCGTTTGAGCTGTGTGTTCAAACCCCTGTTTTTCTAGGAATATGGGAAAAGATAGTAGTTTTTATTTTGTTACAGGGCGAACACCGATGGTGTAAGCGAGAAGATTTTTGTATATGTCACTGGTATGACTAACCTTGACATTCTCCCCATTTTTTAAACTGCTAAGGCCTTTGCATGGCTTGAAGATTTATTAATGGACATTTTTCATCTTATTTTTGTAAATCAGCATTAAATCTTACTTTTACAGGCAAGCATCAATAAAAAGTTGAATTAATAAGCAGTGTTTGTCCAGTGTAAAGCATTTCTTAGAGGCATTGTATAGTTTGTTGGATGATTCCATTTAATTTCTTCATGGAATTGAAACATTGGTGTGCCATAGAAACAACTTGATTTAGGAAAATTTTCATACAGAAGGAACAACAATAGCTAGAAATTGTGTTGGCTCACTAGAATATACATTTCTTTATTCTTTCCATGTGCTGGTTTCCAGGATTTTCTCCACATAGGAATTTCCTCACTATTGAAAAGAAATTTGGCTTCATAAATCCTATTGTCACAGCACAGAGAATAAGAACTTTGCAGGTGATTGTGAGGGCTTCGATGGGTAGGAGCTAGAGTGGCCCAAAAGTTAACTGGTACTTGTTATTTTAGTAGAGTCGTGGTGATTTAATAATAATAGCAGGGATATAATTGGGATTATTTTGGGATTGAGGAGTTGGATGGATCATTAGAATAAGCTTCATGAATGACTTCCACAACTACATTGGGGGAGAGGATTTGTGGACAACTGTGTATGGAAATATTAATCAATGGGGAGAAAAACATGATTCATTGGGACCTTTGCTTGCCCTCATTGACTCAGTTTGATTACTTATCAAAAGAATGGGAAACATGATTCTTCTTAATTCTGGAAACTTTGACTCAAATCAGCTGAAAATCAGCTCAATTTGATATAGTAACCAAACCTTTCACAAAACTAAAAACTCTGTGTTGTGTAATATGCTGACTTTCTAATCTTGGCTTTGTTGATCCATAGCTGAATCTTTTGACTTGTTAAATTGTTATAGAATTTCTTGGTTGCTTAAAATAATAATCTGAAGCTTATGAAACAATTCTAATGAAATATGAATTTAATCCATTTGGTTGAGTAGAAAAGTGGGTCTTCCTTGCTTCTTATTAAAAGATTATCAATTTATCTCTATTTATTTGCCAAAATATTAAACTAAATACAGTCCCAGGCATGAATAGTTAGACATAAGCTCCTAATCCAACTCTTTAAAAAATCTATGTTTACTTTTTCGTACAAAAACAGGGCAGCAAAATATAAGAATATCCCCGTCAATTTCTCCACCAAACTAACACTACAGTTTAATTCCTGATGCGGTGGTATTTCATTCACCCTCCTTGTTTGAAGTTAGTTTATTCAAAATCAATCTCCAAGAAAACTCAAGAATCTGACAGGTAATTTGTATTAATTTATTTATTTTGATAATAATGGTTTTGGGATTGATAATCTTCACTGTATTCCCCTTCTGTTCTGCTATGTTCATTTCTGTAAGTGCAATACAGGTTTTCAACTGGCAAGTTGCTGCATCAAATTAAAGGTAACATCTACATCAAATTTAACCCTTCAAAGGGCATGACAACTCTACCGTATGAAAATATGACATTTAAACTCATCCATAAGGAAAGTATAATCTAATCTTAAGTTGCTGGCTACAAAATCAAGGCAAATCAGAAACACTCATGTGCCCTTGCCATAGCAACAAAGATTTCAAATTCAACAAAGCTCGGACCCTAATATTGTCTTCAGAAACATAGGCTCCGTAATTGAAAATAATAATAATAATAATAATGTTAAAAGAATTAAAATTCAATGTTAAAACCCCAACTCATTTCATAAACTACAGTGCCTGTAATCCAATTTATTTTTTGTGCAGAAAAGCAACAGAAGCTAAAATCTCTACCATCAAAGTATTCTACGATGCCACTAAATTCTATACTGGAAATACAAGGTTCTAATTCAAGTTCAGCCATTTTTTTACATTAAAGGATTCTATAAATATTTTTTTTAGCATTCATTATTCTGAACAGAAGTTCAAAACCCTAATGCTTGAAAACGGCAATTCAAAGGCATACGCCCATAAAGGGAGAGATCCCGTATAGTTTTTTTTTTTTTTTTGGGGGTGTAACATTTGAGTATGTTAGTAGAGGGAGAGGTCCTTCTAATGTTTGACAGAATGCCTGAGGGAGACGTCAACCATGGAGCGAATGACTACAGATTTGCACAATATAGATGTGTTGAAAAGGGTTTAGAAGCTTTGGATTGAGATATACAACTTTAAGAGGAAATGAGATATTCAATGTACATACGACAGATAGATATTTAGAAGGGTGTTGGATACTCCAGGCAACATAAGGAGTACTTGCAGCGAAAGGAGATGGATACTCGGGTGCGTATAGAACCAGAGGGGATGTTTATGGAGCCAAAGTAGACGTGCATCCTCATCGAAACAAAAAACTCTGACATTTTCCAGCATCCTCATCGCCTACACAAAATGGAAGCTATGTAGCAGTGCACAGACAGTTCTCAAAGCAATAAAAGATGATAAAATTTGTTTGAAGTTGCAGCTGCAAAGGGGATCGAGCTTAAACTTACCCAGGCAAACCGACGGATTCCAACCTGCACAATGACAGCAGAACAAATAAGCTGAAGAAAATTTGGCCCAGTCGTGTAGAGGCTGAGAAATGAGGACAAATGAAACCAAGGCAAACGAAACTTGGGCAAATGAGCATCAACAAGGATATTTTTGACGCTGCCTCCAATCGTCAGTAAATGCATCGACACCAACTCCCATCGAACCAACTCCTATCGACATAAATTCACCGCCAAGAGTATAGAAAGCCTTCGCTGAAAAAATAATGTGCATGAAGCATAAAATAGAAATTACATTAACCCTTCTGATGTTTCCTTGCTCTCCTCCTTATAACCGCCATTGCCATTTCATTCTAAAGAAGAAGGCCATTTGAAAAGCAATGGAAATAGGCAAAGAGGGAATACAATCTTTACACAAGCTCACTCAATAAAATATTTGCCCGATGCGCCCATTTGCTCTTTCTTGGAAATTCTAGTGCCTCCGCCAGATGGAACCGACATGCGATGGGGAAGTGTTGTCCGCCAAACACAACCGGGCAATATAGCCGCCACAATCTTCATATTTAGCTGCCTTCTTTCCTTGCAAAACACCACCACAATTTTACACGCCTCAGTGTTCATTTTCCCCTTCAAAAATGGGCTTCCCAAAGCTAAAACCACGGCAGTATACAAAACCCTACACTCCCTCCGGTTAATTCAGACTGTGTGGTGAGATGCAGACAGTGTGCTGGCAGACGCAACTCCCGAATACGCGAATGAAAAAAATAAACAACTGTCAGAAGAAAACGTGTTAGGAGAGGGACCCAAAGAGTTGTGCACTTAACTTCGCTCTCAAAATCCTACTTGGAAATTTCAAATCACTCCAATTTTTTACAGCAGCTTACTTGGCAAGTCCCCTGCTTATAACAAAAGTTTCGGGGCCACATCATCAAATATGATGCCACATCAGCATGCTTTTTGTCAAGGTGTCAAAAAGGGCACCGTCTAGACCCCTTACCAATACTTGTGCATTCACATCACCAGTAGTTGAGCGCTGATGTGGCATCACGTGATTGGTTGCTTTTTAGATCAAAAGAATACATTTTGTTTAATTATGGGTAGTAAAGTCACAACTATTGGCATTATATAAACAACTATTGACATTATATAAACAACTATTGGGCATTATATTAACAAAAACATTCTCAACTATTGAAACATGCTCAACTACTGGGTCCTCTCCCCTATTTACCGTCAGCATTTTATGCAGAATTTTCTATGAGAAAAGTGGCGTACACAAAAGCTTTTAACGATGTTGGCGCATCCGTTTTTAAGCATTGCAAACCGGTGATGCAAAAAATGAGGTCGTGGACGGGAAAATGGTTAAAAAGTAACAAAAAATCTGGACGGCTGAGATTGATTTAAGCACCTTGCCGGGTCTCTCGGGCTTTGTGAACCATTGATGGGAAAAGTGAGCTTGGAAAGCTCAATGAGGGACACTTCTACAATTAAGGCAAGTATTATTATTTTGCAAAGTGCATAGAGACAAGGAGTAGTTGGGCAATATTTTTTACTAAAATAATTATTAATTATATTTAAGATTAAAATGGGGTTGAGAATTAGAACAAATGTCGTACGGCAAATATATTAAATAAAATACATGGTAGATGTGATTTAAAGATTTAAATCTAAAAAAAAAAAATTATAGATACTCATAATTATTTAGTATTGATCATTGGAAGAATTGAAATCTTCTAATGTATGGTCTAAGATTCAATTGATGATCGAACTTGCATTATCCATTTTTTCTTGAAAAGAATAGTGCGAGGAAGGGATTCTACTTTGTTTATATGTGTAGGGAGAAGATTAAATAGGTTTTTTTTCTTTCATTTTTACATTATTTTGTGAGATATATATTGTAACTTCTAACATAATTTATTTAGCTTTTATGGTATGTTTTGAGTCTAGTTTTTGGCATGTCATACTTTTTAGTTCAAATTTTGTATGATTTTCTTTTTGGGATGCAATTATGTTTATGGTTTTACATTTTTTGTTAGTCTAGAATCAACCTCATATTTGAATTTTTTGGGAGTCTTAGAGATTGAATTTTGATGTGATGTAATGATGTAACTAGTTAAACTATGCAAATGCAACATTTTGATATGAATTATGAAAAACTAAAAGCAAATAGATAAATTTAAATTTCAAAAAAGTAGAAGGTAGACATTGATGCAACTCGGGTTTAAATCTGAGTTGATTTCGGGTTGTATAGGGTGCAAGGATGCCTTAAACTAAGGACCTAGATCTTCAAACTTCTTCCACAAGCTTAAGATCCCTAGTCTATATAGCTTATTCCTTTCGGGTTTAGCTGTTAGATCTTCATCTATTATTGAGATAATGTAGATTTCATGTCTTGTCAACTTGTATGACTAATGATGCATAAATGAACAAATTGTCTTCAATCTTCCTTACATTCTCTTTATATTTGTAACATGCACACATAAGGGGGGGGGGAGGGGGGGAACGATTGTTCCATATAGGGACTTACCTCAATCAAACCTCATGTTGGTATTTCTACCTCCACAATGGAAAAGTTGATGATAAAAAAGAGTATCATTTTGAGGGATATAGGCTAATTGATAACTTGTTGCAACTCACCACTTAGGTTTGATCTCCTTGATGGGATAAAGTCATGCTCATCACCTTCAAGGATTGATTGTGAATTGATTTGATTTGATTTGAAGACCTTCAAGCATTAGTACTAAAAAATAAAATGCATGCAAAAACATGAAAAAACTCACATAAAACTTAGCATGATGCTTGAATGGTGAACTGTTGCAATAATTCTATAAATTCTACTCTTTATTATTCTTGAATTGATTTTTAGGACCTTCACTTGCTCAAATAAAATTTATAGGAATAAAATGGTGCACAAATACTTTGTATTTATATGTAATTCTTCTAATTTCCTAAAATTTAAATCTTAATAGAAAATAATTTGAATTTGAATTTCAAATAATAAATTACCAACACCAACATATTTAAATTTGGGGCCAACTTAAAAGGTCTAGGGCGCAAGGTACCCAAGACTAGAACCCTCCTTTGTTGGGAGCCTAAGTGTCAAGCACAAAATATTAAATGCATATTTTGAATTTCCATATTTTATTTTCCAATAAATGTTAAAATGGGTCATGGAATGCATAACTTAGGAAATTAGGTCCAAGAAAATAGGAGGGAGAAAAACCTAGTGTGAAATTTTCAATGGTGACAATTTATGACACTACATACTAATAAAAGAGAATCTACAAGAGATTTCCACATATCCAAAGGTATAAATAAAGAAGAAGAAGAAAAATACAAGGAAAATGCCAAGGGTGTTTCACAAAAAAACTACTAACCCCTCCAAACATAATAATCATTAAATCAAGAAGGGAATCAAAGTAACCGAAACAAGTTTTGAAAAGGAGAAATTAACCCTGGTCATGCCAAATCAATTAAAGAAGGGTCTCAAATTTTTCTAAATGAAAGGAACACCAATTAGACACATTCCATTTACCAACATTTTTAGAATCCCATCTGGCCAAGCGATCAACCACTTTATTTCATTTGCTTTGAATATGTATTAATTAAATAAAATGAATTCTAGGAACCAAACATGGTATCTATTCAACTAGAGATCACAATTAATAGGAAATTATCAAAGATGTCCATTTATTTAAAAGAACCACCAAAATCATGGATTCCATCTCTCAAATAACATTTTTCCATCCCAATTTGCAAGCTTTAGCTAAAGCTACAAGAAGAGCATGACACATCATTTTATTATTTATAAATCTTCCCATATATATAGTGAAAAAAAATGAGCCAAACATTGATTATCATAGCTTACTCTACAAATTTTTGATACCCTTAGGTGACTCCTTCATGAGCCATAAATATTAATTTTGAAGAGACCCAAAGCAAGTGGAAACCACTTATCAATACTATTCACCTTCTTAGAAAAATTCACTTGCACAACATTCTAAATATGGCTAGTTGAATTAAAGATCCTCTAGTGGAAAACTTGGTCTCAATAGTCTCCTTGAATGAAAGATTTATCCCCTAATAAACTTGAATGATAAGCTTCTAATACTCTTGGAAAATTTATCCATTTCTTTCTAATCAAATCCACCGTAGAATAAAAATGAGACCAATATCCCACATAATAACGATATATATATATATATAAAAAATAAGTAGATGTCTCATGCTA
Source organism: Sequoia sempervirens (assembly GCA_007258455.2). Taxonomy (NCBI): domain Eukaryota; kingdom Viridiplantae; phylum Streptophyta; class Pinopsida; order Cupressales; family Cupressaceae; genus Sequoia; species Sequoia sempervirens. Next base: position 91,037 of record VDFB02046715.1, read on the forward strand.
TCCCATAACTCAAATAAAGAAGAGGTATAAATAATAGGTATATTCTAAATTCTATACCATAAAATTCATATTTCTAAGAAAAAAGAGTGCTAAAAATAAAAAGTGAGCAACCACTTCTTCACTAATGCCACATAAAACACATCTAGAAGGCTCAAGAGATCATCACTTTATGATATTATCCAAAATGAAGCATTTATTCTAACTTGATAACCAAATAAAAATATTACATTTGGGTGAACTAAATTTCTCCAAGTTTTTCTTCACTACAAAAAGACTCTTTTCATACCTTTCTTATATTTGAGATATCCATATCCAAGATAAGCCAAATAAATTTCTTTAAAAGATATAATTAGTGAAATTAAAATAACATAAAAATATTTCTTAGCTCTTACTCAAATGAAGTGTTAGTCATCATCTATTCGTATTAGGTATCAAGGATAACAAAATCATCATTTATTGTTAATTTTAGTATCAAATATTAGAAAAAAAGGTATATATCAAATAGATTCACACATTTTCTTGTGTCAAATATAAGAGATACTTAGTGATCAAATTATCAAAATTTAATGCAACCCCTTTAATTAATTTTAGCATTGTTAACTTAAACTATAAGACTTACACAAAGTTAAGGAAAATTCAAACATAAGCTCACTCACATAACATAATCCCAACATTATTCTTTAGTACAACATACTTTTACATATACATATATTATCTCGAGAATTTATATTAGCATCAATGATAGTTTTATATGCAATATTAAGCCATATCAACCAAATTGGATCATGTTTGTGGTCCTATTTTGTGCTCTCAAATTATAAATAATTAGTTGTTACAATTTATTTTAATCATTTTTTTAATTCTAAATTTTTAAATTTATAATCTAAATTATATATCTTTTAATCCAACCCATTATAATCCAATTAATTCTAATTCATCCATCCAAATCTATCATCAAAATAAAAATCAACCTCTAGAGTAATCAAAATCAAACTCATAAAAATAATCTTAATCAAAATCCCAACCTTAATCCACCATAATTTTCATCTTAAATCCCCTCATCCTAATCCATAATTTAAATAATATAATCTTTAATCAATCCCCTCATCCAAGTTCAATTCTTATTCACAATCCAATCTTCATCATTATCCAAAACTTTAGGTAATAAAATTGAAATCAAGAAAAAGTTTAAATTTTAAGGACATCTCAATGAACTCCAATCCAGTCATCCAAATATGAATATAATATGTAATCAATCATCCCTTAATACAATCAACGTAAATCAAAACCCAATCAATATAAATATCTTACATCAAATCAAAATTTCTTAGGAAATTAGCCTATCCTAATACTTATAAAACATTAATCAACTCAAATCGTCTTAAAAGGTCTTGAGTATTGTTCCTTTATCCAATTTCATTCCAACTAACCCTTTATGTGTCTACTATAATATAATCCCAAGCTAATCTAACACCCATCAAATTTTATCTCAAATTTAAGGGTAAAAGCAATGAAAGTCATGGTCACACTTTTGGCCAAATAATAGTTCGAGCTTTAAATATTTTCGGTCGAAAGGTTTCTACTGACTAATAGGCTCTCGAATCAAAGTCCATGTGGCATAATACGCAAGATATGCTCTCTACTCTAATGCTCTCACTAATCCAAAAAATCAAAAATTTCCTTTTCCCCGCTTTTAAAACCCGCCTCGAATTGATTTTTAATGTGCTGGTTTATAGAAAGGGTTTCAGAAACAGCTTCTATAGAAAGGGTTCGTAAACAGCTTATAGAAAGGGTTCTCGGCCGAAACCCTTTCTATAGAAACCTGCTTCTACCGAAACTGTTCTATGTGGCATCCTAGTTGGCAGCCAACTCAGCTTTTTTCAGAATTTTCTAAAACTTTCAACTTTAGCTAAGTATTTCTTTAGTCAGAATGATTTTTTGCAAAAAAAAAAAATACCCTTTTGTAGAGCTCAGAGTGGAGAATCCAAATATATAATTTTTTTAATATTTTTATTAGTTTTAATATATTTTATTTTTAAAATAATGCAAGTAGGTTTTCAAAATGAAAAAAAGAGTTGATTACAAATTAAAAACAAGATAGTAAAACTTATTAAAAAAATTTAAATCTTATATGGGGCACAAGAGGAGAGAGTCTTCTTCAAAAGGGTATAATTTTTTTTTTTTAAATGATTTAAAAAATTTGAAAATAGTTGACGGCCTGTGAAAACTGTCAAATTCTGACATGTTTGACTTTAAAACGTTATTACAAGAAAAATATACATCAAAATTTGATTTTTCTTTTTCCATGCACAAGATATTGAAGTTACCTATTTGGAGAAAAAAAAATTAGGGAGAAATGAAGTTTTTTTCAATTTGTTTCTTGACGGCCCATGAAGTCACTCTTTTCTGAAATTTTCAGCATTCCAAAATTTGTCCTTAAATTGATAAAAACATAATGAAAATAATTTTTTTTTAAATTTTAAAAATTACAACAATAAACTTCATCAAAAGTTCTACATTTCATTAGTTTACACCATTTTGAAATTAAAATATAAAGCATCACTTTTATGTGGTCGGTTCAGAATTTTTTGCTTTGGTGATTCCTTTTATAAAGTGTGACATAGGTTTGTGCTTTTACCCTTAAATCCAAAATTATGACTTCATTTTGTTTTTATGAATCTCCTTGATGACCTAACAACCCCTACTTTGATCATGGTGATGCTAGTTTTGTCAATCAAGAAGAATATGATCCCTATGAAAATAATGAGTCTTGTGGGCCAAGATAAATTCATTATGAATCCTTAGATAACATTACCTCAAACAATCTTGTCATAAGTTCTAATCCCTCACCCATTAGTGAATTCTCTCATGAACCCATAGATGGTATTTCCTTAAGAAAGCTTGTCATTAGCTCTAATCACTCACCCATCAATTATCAAAGCCATGAACTGGCTAGCACAAGATATTTTGTTGAGTCTAAAATATATCCATTAGTCATTCCTATGCTCCCCTTGAGAAGGTAAATCCATCTCTAACCCAAGTTCTACATCACCAATCCATATTCAAAACTAATCCTCAATAGTTATCCTTTGTTCATCCTTCCCCTACCTTTGGCAAGGGAAACTCATCTCTAATACAAGGCATGCATCATCAATATATATTTCAAGTCCCCCTTGCACATGAGTTCCTTATAGGGCCCCCACCTCTTATGCTAGCCTTTCATCCTCAAAACCTTCACATTCCAAGTCATCCTAACCTAAATACCAATCAAATAATGTCACATTTATGTATTTCTTCCTAGGACTATTCACAAAGAACCATAGGCCAAAAAGAACAAATGAAGTTATGTCATCCCATAACATCACTAATCACATGCCATTGAAATTTCTAATTGAAAATGTGGTCATTAATCCCAAATACCTCAAATCCATTAAATCCACCATCCCTAAATACCAAAAATCCCTCTCCCATCCATTTGCACAATTCAAAGAGTCCCTACATACACTAATCACTAACAACACAAAACACTGATCCTCCCTTATATCATCTAGATAAATCTATATATGTCAAGAGCTTATTCCAAAGCATGCCCACACATTTCCTCAATCCAAGAATCCAACTAATCCCTTTCATGATCCCTTACCATCTCAAGATCCGATTGTCCCAATTGAACCTAACCATGAACCACAATTCTAACATTTTTGTTCCACTATCACCACCACCACTCCTTTCCCATCTAACAATGAATTTGTGTCATGTTTCCAAAACAAGTATGCTATAAAAAATTAAGTTATTCAAAATATACATTATCAAGGAAAAGGGTTAGGCATCCATGAGGAAGGAATCTTTACATTTCTAAGGTTTTGCATCATTAAATCAATTTCTTTTTAGATCAGTGCATCAGTACATCATAGTTAGACATAATATGTATCTCATTTACATTAATCTTGAGTGTAGACATTTGCATTTTGGACCCCATTCCCCTTTCTCGTTTTAGGTGAAAAACCCTAGAAGGAGCTAAAGCAGTGTGTGCAATCCAAAATCATTGTCCACACACTCAAACTTCTTCCCTTTCCTCTGCAAAGAAGTAATTGGAAAGGATATTCTAGAGAATTTTGTAACAAATTTCCTATAATACCCAGCCAGACCCATAAAGCTTCTTACTTTAGAAACATTTTTAAGTACCGACCACTCTAGCACTGCCTTGATCTTGGCTGGATCAACTAAGATACCTTCATTCAATATCACATGTCCTAGGTACTACACTTTCTTCTTGAAGAAAGTACATTTAGAGAGTTTCCCATACAACTTATGTTCTCTCAATCGTAGAACTATCTCCAAATGCTTGCAATGATCCTCCTCATTCTTTGAATAGATTAGGATATCATCAAGAAAACTAAGACAAACTTATCTAGGAAATCCCTAAATATGTTGTTCATTAGATTCATAAACGTTGGTGGTGCATTAGTTAGTCCAAATGGTAGAATTGTAAACTCATAATTCCCATACCTTGTTCTAAAAGAAATCTTAAAGATGTCTTCATCCTTGATCCTTAACTGATGGTATCCAAATTGTAGATCAATATTAGAAAATACTACAACTCCTCTCATGTTATCAAAAAGTTCATAAATGCATGGAAATGGATACTTTTTCTTTACCATACCTTTGTTAAGCATCTTATAATCGCTGTACAGCCACAATGTACCATCCTTCTTCACAAAAATTACTAGTTCCCCCCAAGGTTCAATACACTTGGTCTTATTAATCCCTTAGATAACAATTCATCCAGCTACATTTTTTTAAGCTCTATTAACTTAGTTGTTTTCATTTAGTAAGGTACTTCGGAAACAAGTTCCAATCCTGGAACTATCTCAATGGAGAAATCAAACATCCTTTTAGGTGGTAATCCAAGTGATTCTTCTGGAAACACATCCATAAATTTTCTCAAGATAGGATATCTTTCCATATTTGTCTCTCCATTTTCCATCATTTCTCCTTCTTCTATTTCTTAGTACTCTTTTGATCCATAGTTGGCCATACCATCTTCTAAATTTATTTCCTTATATTCTTCAAGCTTTTCCATCTTTACTGCAAAAATCTTACATCCTTTCTTCTTAGCCCTAAGTAGTTGCATTGCAAAAAATTGACATATCTTGACTTCCCTAGGTATTCCTTGTAGTATTAATTGGTTACCTAAATCATCCAAGCATTCTACAGTTTTGGCATGGCAGTAAACTTTGGCCTTATGCTTCCAAAGCCAATTCATTCCTAGGATAATGTCATAGGATCCTAAGGGTGCTACATATAGGTTTACCTCCATAGAAAAAAAGGTAGCTCAATCCTAGATTCAAACAAACATTGTTCCACTATTGTTCTTGTGTAGTTTATACAACCCATGACTTTGCCATGTAACCAACTTTCCTAGATATTTTCTTTTCTATTCTAGATGAAACAAAAAAATTTAGTTGCTCCAATATCTATAAGTATGGAAATGGGTAAGCCAAAAAAAACTCTTGGAGTCACTTGACACTCTGCTTGAGGATCATCCAAAGTAGCATGAATCTTCTGTTGGAATGCCACTTGCTGGGAAGGAAGTGGGTTTCCATAAGGTCATGCCCCAAAAGGCTTATTGGGACAATTTGATGCATAATGGTCTCCTCCACATGTGAAACATCCTGTTACTAGTCCTTTCTTCCTCATAGGTTTGCTAGAATTACTAGTATTACTTCCATCATTGTTCACATTACCACCATTAGAATTATTCCTTCTATGCTCCTTCCTCAATTATTTTCCATTATTTTGGGGTCCCTTATCCCCTTGCTTCTAAAAATATTACACTACTTCAAAGCTCCTTGGAGTTGGTTTAACTTGAGCTCCCATAAACTTCTTATGGTTCCTATTCTCTTGGTGGATGGAGATAGCTTTGAGATTCTTCTCTTGCTTAACAACCTTCTCATACACTAGATCCATAGTGGTTGGACCATGAACATCTACCTCACACCCAATCTAACTATTAAGTCCCATGATGAATTTCCTTATGTAGAAATGTTCATGCTTTTGATACATTGGAACATAACGTAACAGGCGGGTAAACCTTTCCTAGTACTCATTAACTAACATTTCTCCCTATCTCAGATTTTATAAATTCATGAGTTTTTGGTCAAAATAGAGTTGGGGTAACCATATTTTTTGAAATATTTCCACAAATTCATTCCATGTAAGTTTTAGAGAGCTAAGACCGAATTCCATTTTCTTGTTCATCCACCAATTAGAGGCTTCTCCTACTAACTGGTAAGCTCCCCATGCTTCTTTCGTGACCTTATAATAATTTCAAATCACAAAATATTTCTTCATCTAGATCAACCATGATTCAACTTCATCCCTACTAGCACTACCTTCAAACTTGGGTAGGGTTATTTTCTTTATGTCTCTAGATAGTCCAGTGGCCATGCACTTCCTATTAGTTCTTTCTGAAGGAGAGGGTGATTTCTCTTTCTCATGATCATGTTCATGAGATTTTTCTCCCTCATCCTCATTAATTGGGATTTCTTGATCTACCCTATCTTTTACCCTTACTTCCTACTCAAGATTTCCCAACCTTGCCAAGATTTGATCCAATTTAGCTTCAACACCCACCAAACCTTGTCCAACTTCATGACTTCCTCCAAGATTGGTCCTAGTTCTCACCATCTTTGCATGAAAAGGGTTATACCTGAAGGTTCATCATATTGATTCAATCATGTTTTATCTATCCTATGGACAACATTTAAATGAGCATTCATTTGCACATAAAATAAATTCACATAAGATTTAAGCAAAAAGATTTTGATAAACACACGATTTTATTCATTTTTGAGGATCTCAAAATCCTTTCAATTACATAGAGTGACTATTTAGATAGTCACGGATTCACTCTCTGACACATAACTTAACGGGGTATTACCCTACATAATTTAACCTTCAAATTATCATTTGATACATAGTTGCAAGGCACATAACCCTTTGATTCATTACTTGAGGAAATTACAATCACTTCTAACATCAAAAGAACTCTAGGGTCTCTAAAGATGAATGTTGGACCGACACTCCCTTCTGAGGGCATATCCCTAGAAAGTGACAAGGAATCGGACTTTGTTGGTGAAACTAGAGGTAGATAGTTGAAATTGGCTCCCTCCTTCCTCCTCTTTACTTCACTAATCCAAGAAAGAGTGTGATTGAAGGTTTTAGTGTCACATAACCAGATAGCACTATCGTAGTTGGTACCCTCTATTGTACGAAAAATGGCCTCTTTTTCCTTCCTAGCTTTCAAGTAGCGCTCATTTTTTATTACTAAATTTCTTGCAGTTAACCTGAGACACACCATCTCGGCACAAGAATTTCCAAACATTAGTTAATATTGGATGAAAATTATGATGAGTACAAAGGTTCCAAAGCTAAACTTGGTAGCTCTGATACCACGTGTAACATGCCAATTGTTCTCGCAAGTAAATTTCCTAAGTTTTCACTTTCAAGTAAATAAGTTGTGTTTCAAACCATTGCAATAAAAAATTTATTTTCTAATGAGAAAGAAAGAACACAGATGACATAAAAAAATAATTCATTGGTTTCTTTTCCAATACAATAATCATCATGATACAATATTTCCAAGATTGTATACAAATACATACATAGCTCAAATGAGCTTCAAAACAATAGATATAGATGGTCCAAGAATCTTCTTCAGAACTTGATCACCAGCCGAGGAGGAGAAGCATCACTCAGGAACTTTTCCACCAACCACAGACTCATATGTTGTCCCTCGCACATATATCAATGGATAGATGGCCCTACCATTTGACAAAGAGATTGGTGAGGAAACCTTGTAATATTAACCTTAATGAGCTTAGTGTTGTGTCCTACACGACTATAACTTGTAGACCTTAAATCTTGATTTAGTATGCACAAAAAGGAACACAGTGAATTGAGAGTCGAGCCAAAGGAAAACACACTAATTTTTCCAAAGTATTCTCACACAATACTTTGAGTGATAGTCATCCTATTCACATGCACTACTCTAGCTAATTCTACTTTAGACCATTATATCTATGCAAAGGTAAACCTTCAATAGGTAATCCTAACATCTGGTTTGATCTATTCCCTTTTCCAAAACTAGATAGCATCTCTACCAAATGAATATAAGAAAAGCATAAGTTACCCCCCTTGAATGGACAACCTAACCCTAGGATTTAACTCATAAGTTGTCTAAGTCCACAAAACCATAGCTTAACAAGATATTCCAAAAATTGTCATTCCTAATATATAATACTATAGATGTCAACAAACTCTCGGTTAATAGGGAGAAAATCCAATCATTTATATGGAAAATACATCAATCACAATCTTTCCTCTTTTATAAGAAAATATACTTTTCACTATCATAAGCAAACTAGTGCATTACCAAACAATCATACAAGACAACAATCTTTTATATTTAAAGATAAATAGATTAAGACTAGAATTTTATGCATGTCAATTGCTTAATCCAACCGAATCTAGAACTTCTTATCTCATACTTGTTTTAATATCAACTTAGAACTCAACCTCACTCAAAACTAAAACTCTCTCACCAAAAGCTCTCAGCAAAATAATAATCACTCAATGAAAACTATTGCAGAACTGGTAGTGTAATGTTGCATATGAAATAGTATATGAAATGGTGTATGATTGACCCATATTTATACACAAGGATTAGATTCACAAGGCTACAATTAAGGTTCATTGTTTTCCAATTCTCAGCCATTTAAAATCGACTCAGCTTAGAAGAAGAAAGGTGGAAAATTATCATGAAGATAGTCATTGATTCATCATAGCAAATTGATCCAATGTCAACACAACAAGTTTGACAGATTCAAAAAGAAAATGTTTTAACATAGTTAATCGATTTCAAGCTTGTTAGACTTCTAAAGCATTCAAATAATTAGTAGATCATGCCACCAAGTTTGAAGCTTATTCCCTATTCACAAGGCCCATGCTTTAGCATTTGAAATGGTCTATCACAGATTTGTTGCACTTATACAGTCGACTAAGTCAAATCCAAGTAGTCAACACATAATATGATTTGACCCTTTTGCATTTATATTTGCATTTTGACTTGGTACATTGTGTATACGTTGCACTATATTTCAGTTCATTGACTCACACATCATATTAAAATCTCATGTAATTTCTTTGTCATTTAATCTGAAATGAGATATATTCCTTTACATTTGCTTGAGCACTATTATATAGTGCGCTATATTTCCCATACATTGACCAAAGCATATACTTGTATGTATCGGCCTTTATATTTTGCATAATATATGTATAAATTGCCCTTAATACTTTGCATTAGTATATATACAAATTGGCCTCCAATACTTTTTATTTATATAAATATATATATATACATATATACATGTACATATATATATATATATATATATATATTGATAAATAGCCTCAATGCTATGTATATATATATATATGTATATGTATATATATTCTAATATATATATATATATATATATTCATTTATATATATTCCATGTCAACTAAATATGTATACATTTGATATTCAAATGAATAAGATGAAGTTAATATTCATATACCATATCATTTGGATATATATATATATATATGTCAATATGCATGTATACATATGTTGACGTATCTGTATGGGCATTTTCGTTTGCCTTTACATACATTTATATCGATACATGTATTCATATGTATATATATATATACATTTGATAACACAATCACATACATAAACAATTACTAACTTCTTGGTAGATATATATATATATGTATGAAGAATATATATACACACATCATATTGTCCTCTCGATATCTCCATGCTCATAAGCAACCCATCCATAAGCACACATAGGTATGTCTACCTATGCACTCTCATGTATGCATTCCTTCAAGTATATGGATTATCATCGACATGTGTGTGTGTATATATATATATGTGCCTTCAACATATATACACCTCATCAATCAAGAATAGTAATATAAAGAAGTACTCACATGCATCAAGCACTAAACATAAACCAAGAATGCTCATAACAAAAATCAACTTCCTTTATATTGTAAACACATCATGCTAAAGGATCACTTATCAATTTCCAAACACTATGACTTGACTCGACCATTCTACTAGTGAGTGTGTGTATAACCTCAATTAGGTTTCATTACCGGTTACTTCACCAAGCTCTTCTCCTGAGTGATACTTCCCCTTCCTTCTAGAGGATTGATTTTTAACCTACATACAACTTAACACATTTTCATGGTAGTCGGCCATTCATCAATACAAACATTTGCATTATCCTTTTCATAGTTAGAATATCAATTCAATAAGAATTCACTCCATATATGCATTTCATCATAATTATTAAATGAAATAAACATTCATTCACTTTTGATAAGCAAAGTACAATCCACATATATTTATATCCAAATAGAATTTCAAATACATTCACACATGCAATAATTACCCTAACATAGTAATGGTAAATAGGTAAACGCACAATGGGGTGTGACATAAATCAACATGGAAAGTAGATTGTAAGTTCATACCTTTAAAGAGAGGTAATAAAATGAGGACCACAATGGAAAATTCAAACCCTAGACGCCAATAGAAGACCCACAAATTTAAACAGCTTAACCCTAGCTCACAATTACCTAATGCACTGAAATTCTTAAACACCCAAGTCTTTAAAGTAAGAAATACGATAATACAAATGAAATGACTTTACCTTGCATTATAAATCAACTCAAACAGAGCCATTAATGACAACCTAGCATTTGTAGGTTGTAATAAAGTCTTGACTTGACACTTTTACATGTTTCGGGTAATCCATGAAGGCAAGGATTTCACGAGGACATAAATTTCGGGGAATCCAAAGAGGTTTGGATTTAGCGATGAAACTTTTAGGAAATCCACCTAGGAATGGAATCCACGAAAACATGGTTTTTGGAAAATCCAAAGGGTCTCATATTTTTCAAACTTGGGCCAAATTAGTCATTAAAGGGGACTTAGTAACATTCCAATCATTGAAACCCATTGTTGCAAAACATATTCACCTCCAATATTAATGTAATCATTGAAAGCTCAAAAGGTGACAACACTAAAATTCAAAGGACCTATCCCTTAAGGGGAAAAGGAAAAACCCAAAGCGAAAAAAAAAAGCAAAGAGGGTCCCTACCTAGGGCAGGGCATGTGTGCAAAAAAAGCACAACAGGTATTCCTAAAGAAAAAATTCCCTTTCACCAACATCCACTACAAATATAGAGGAGACCTTTTAAATCATGGCTGATGTAGTGGTGGATGACCCTCCAGAACATGTAACTTTTGAGTTCTCCATTACCAACCAAGAGAGAGCAACTACCTTAAAGAACATACCTCCTTCAATATTAGTTGTCTTCTATGGTTTGGTTACTGAGGATCCAAATACCTTCTTGTTTGAGTTTGATGTGTTGTGTAGAAGCTATGATTATACAACATATGCAAATAGGCTCAAACTATTTCTAACAACCTTGAAGGATGCAACTCTAGGATGGTTTATGGGTTTAGGAAGAGATGCTATTGCAGATTGGAACAATATGAAGACCAAGTTCCTAGAAAAATATCAAGATTATTGTAGAGAATCTGATAGGAAGAGGGATGATATTTTAAGGATGACACAGAAGGAAGATGAAACCATTGGAGGATTATGTAGAAATATTTCACTCTTTTCCCTAAGTAGAAGTCTCACCTGTAAATAGACTATCAAATGAATCCTCAAAATTAATCTTCTAAGAGGAGTCAATGATGATTGCATGATGTTGTTAACCTCATTGGTGGGAAATATCACACTACCATATTTTAAGAAATATGCAAGGTTTCAGAAACTACTCATATCCTTCTGCAATTAAGAGGACTAGGGCAAACAAAACATCATCAATTAGCAAATCATATAGTGGAGTTTCCAAGGTAGAATTGAGTAACCTATTATCAAATATGAAAGAATATATCAGTAGCCACTTAGACACATAATTGGACACTTTGCACCTAAAGAGAAACAAGAAGAAGAAGAGACAGTTCTTACTTAATACTGCCCTAATTGTAGACAACGGAAAACTAATTGCAAGTGCAAAAGAGTGGAAAGTATTTTTGAGGAAAAACCAAGGAAACTAAACTTCCATGCATTGGAATATGAAGATGGACAAGTGTTCTAAATTTCACAAAGGAAACCATGGAATCCAAGACAAGGTATGCCTCCAGATCCTTTGAATTTCAATATGCCATTTCCAATTAGCAATCAAATTTCCTCTAGTTGGAACCCTCAGCCTTGGGAAAATCTTACAACCAATGTGGAAAACCCTCAACCAAATTGGAAACAACAACAAAAAATTATGTGGCCAAAACTATCAAGGATCCAACTACAACCCCCAATGGCCACTACAACAAAATCAATGGAAACCTCAATGGAAAAGAGGCCAATAGTGGAAAAACCAAAATATGAATTATTGGTAGCCACAATAGCCCTTGCAACCACAACAAAAATTCATCATGCTAAATCCCACACAAATCCATCACTTTAGCCACCTAGGGAGCACTTCAACCATTAGCCCAACTTACACCCTAACATGAATAATAAGCCCATCTAATAGGCCTATACTAATGAGGCTATCCATTATCCTACCTATGGGGTAGAGGTGAGTGATGTCCACCTCAGATCAAAGAAAATGTTGGTTGGGCCTTCATCCCCTCAAATCACTGAGTTGGTTGATGGGGAGCCCTCAACTGAGACATTGGACAACTCACATGTATAAGGAGCTTGAGTCAAATCAGGTTAACCAAACCACTTCAAGTCTAGAGCCTCCAGTCCCTAAATGATTAGTTGTGCATAGACATCAAACCCAAGTCAAACTGACTTGTTAGGGAAGCTTAAGGATGTGTTTATAAAGATACTCCTCATCCAAGCCATCAAGGATATTCCTATTTACACTAAAACAGTGAGATAAATTTACCACAAAAATATTGGAAGAAAGAGAAAGGACCCTCAAACTATTCATGTCTTAGGGAAACTTGCATACATTATGTTGGGAAACATAACCATCCCCAAGTATGCAAATCCTAGGAGTCCAGTGGTAGATGTTAAGATAAATGGCACTCTCATCAAAAACACCTTGATTGACTTGGGGGTAGTGATAAATGTGATGACCAAGGAAACAATGAAACTATTGTAGTTGATAGACCTAATTACTACACCCACTATTTTACAGTTGGTTGATAGGTCTACAGTCAAACCTGAGGGCATCATTGAATACTTGGTCATAACATTGAATAAATAGGAGTACTCTATAGATTTCATGGTATTGCAACCAAAGGCTAACCTTCCAGGCTATCCCTTCATTCTAGGAAGACCATGGTTATCAATTTAGCAAATGCATTTATAGGTTGTAGGTTTGGAAATATGATTATCTCAAGTGGAAAAGTGACTAAGAAATTAGTCGTTTATCCACCAACCCAACCTCATGCAAACTTAGATTGGACCATTTAGCCTGCCCTAGATGAGGAAGACCAGTAATCCTTGCAAACCCTCATGACTATTGAACACAACCCTTTATTAAGCAACCAAGAAAAGGATGAATTGATAACACACATCATACAAAATAACTATAGTAGGGACCCACAATAGTAGGACTGCTTAATATGCCTACAAGATCCTTTGTAGAATATTATCCTTACCAGTTCATCAGAGTCAATATCCCAACTTTTCCATTCTTTGCTAAGAAAACAATGTATCCTAGATATATTAGGACTTGACCTTTCATTCGTACAAACAATATCCCAGACTTTGGCAATCATTCCATGTAAAACGTTAAATGTTAGCAACAAATTAACTGTTGCACAATAGACTTCCCTAACCAATGTGCTGAAGGAAAATGGAATAACCTTTGCATGGGATTATCATGACATGAAGGGGATTGACCTAGACCTGTGCATGCACAAGATATACATTAGTGATGGTTTTAACCAATCAGGCAACCCCAAATAAATAAAAATTCAAACACTTTCAAATTGTTTTTTGAAACTAACATGACCTTATTAAGATTTTATAGTGCAATAATTAAATGGATAGAATTTATCTTGCAACAACTAAAAATTAACACTTTTATATTTTAGAATGAAAATACTATGAAAATCTTTATTTTTTTAATGATTTTTATAAAAATATGCATTCATTAATGATAAATTAAAACTTTTAAAAGTTACATTTAGATTATAACATGACCTAATGAATATTTTAAAAGGTTTGAAAGCACAAAAATGCCATGTTCACCAAAATATTATATTGAAAAAATGGATCTATGATCTAAATCACACCTCATATATCACAATGGAATGGGACTAAAATTGATCTTAAACACCCACTTAGCTACTAGTCTCAATGGAAGAGTTAGAATGGTGGATTAGTGTTTTATTCCTTTGGTGAGTGGAAGATTTGATATTTGATTAAATTATTGTTAATTGACTTAATTTGATAATTTAAAGATGTACCTAGGTTAAATATGACAATGCAATAAATTGTTATGATTTTAGGAAAGCACAAAACTAAGAGTCAAAAATAGAATTCAAAAGAGTAGAGTGCATACATAGAGGAACCTAACATATAAATTTGATCTTGAAATGGCTAGATAGGGGTGATGATGCCCTAGACCTAAAAGTGGAGACACTCAAAATCAAAATTCAAATCTCATTTGTTCCTTGTATGTAAGTTCTTCTCCTTTAGAAAAAGTATCAAAACTTCATCCGTCATTGATAAATTCTACTTTCCCTAATTTTTTGACTTATAGAACTTGAATTCTTGATTGAGCAATTAGGCCTTCAATCCTTTCTCAAATTCCCTTGATATGTAATTTGTACGGAAGAAAGAGGGGAAAGGGTTGTTTTGTATATAGCTTGCCTAAGTCAAACCCTATTTTGGTATTTTCACCTCCACAATTGCTATGATGATATATAAGAGATCTTACCCTCGATCAAGAAGAGGCTAAATGATAAACAAGTGACAAATTGATCATTGTTGCAACTTACCACTCAGATCTATATTCCTTGATGGGCTGAAGTCATTTTACTTATTACCTTCAAGGAGAAATTGATGCTTGATATGAAGTTCTGAAAGTGTTAGTACTCACAAAACAAGTGGATATGAAATATACACAAACTCACATAAAAAAATGTATTTCTAACATGATGCTCAACTATTTAAATATTGCTACACTAATTCTCCTAATTCTACTTTTGGCTTCTTTTTAGGATGCTCAATTATTAGTTCAAAATGCTAGGATTGCTTAGGTGTTCAAACGATGAAAAAGACTTGTATTAATTTATGCATTTCTTTGATTTCCTACGAAGTAATTATTGATAGCTAACAAATAATTTTGAATTTCTAAATGTTAAAATATTGACATCGACATATTTGAATTGGAACCAAATAGACTGGACAGGGGCACCTGTGCCATAGTCCAAATCTATTTTGGGGCCTTAAGTATCAGTAAATGAATATTAAACTCGTATTCCCAATTAAACTCTCGATTTTTTGAAGATAATTATAAAAAAGGAAAATTAAAAGCGTGCAATTATTCCCAAGCACATAAAGGGGAGCTAAACCTAGTGTGAAGTTGTCAAGGGTGACAATTTATGATGCTACAAAA